>JBBPBX010067268.1:0-14093 GCA_038048925.1 Garcialebias charrua
GAGGACTGAGCTTCCCAGACCAGATCTTCTCAGCCGTCTGAGGAAGTAGAGTCTCTGATGACCCGATCATGGGCGATGGTGTTGTCAGTCCTCACCTCCTTCTACATGTGTGCAATGGAGAGCATCCTGTGCTCCAGCATCAACGTGTGGCATGGAGGCTGCACAGCTGCAGAAAGAAAGGCTCTGCAGAGAGTGGTGAAGGCTGCACAGAAGATGTTGGAGTCAGTCTCCCCACCATCACAGACATCTACACCTCCAGATGCAGGGAGAGGGCCACCTGCATCATGAAAGACCCCACTCACCCAGCACACACAGTCTTTGCCCCGCTCCTCTCAGGACGGAGGTTAAGGAGCATGAAATGTAGAACCATTAGACAGAGGAACAGCTTCTACCCTGAGGCTGTTAGACTCATGAATAAATAAATAATAAGAATAAATACTGCAAAATATCACATCATGTTGATGCTGATCTGTTTTCTTGTTGTTGTGTGTTCATTTGTGACCATCTGCTCATACAGACTCAGGTTCGTGCTGCTGTTTATAATGATGTTTTTCTATTACATTAGTGATTAGTGTATTTCTAGTTGATGTTTTTCTTAGTTATATCCTAGATATTATTACTGTTTTTCTCTTACATTTTGTTGTTGGATGTAACTGGGACCATGTGTACATAATCTCGTTTCATCACATGTACCACATGTGGTGCAAATGACAATATTCTGACTGTGATTCTGATAAAAGTTGCAGGACTAGCTGAAAACATGTAAAAATATGAAAAAGTTACAAAACAATTCTCAGTTTTCACCAAATGCACGTCACTTCTATTTTCATCTTACCTGCATCACTGCAGTTTGACCGTGATGACGTAACGACGCTCTTTGGGGAAGGGTAGGGGCTGTCTGCTCACTCCGCTTTGAGGTGAAAAATGAAACATAAGAGCAAATTTAGCACAAAAATCACGGTGAAAACATTAAAACCTCTCTTTATGTTACAATACAGCGTTCACAGCTTGTCACGCTGCAGTGGTCAAGTTAAATGTTAACGCTTCTTCTTCTTTCGGCTTTTCCCTTTTCAGGGGTCGCCACAGCGAGTCATCCTCCTCCACCTCACTCTGTCCTCTGAATCCTCTGTCCTCACTCCAACTACCTTCATGTCCTCGCTAACTGCATCCATATATCTCCTCTTTGTCTTTTTCCTGCAGCTTCATGTCTAACATCCTTCTACTAATATACCCACTGTCCCTCCTCTGGACATGTCCAAACCATTGTCCCTCCTCTGGACATGTCCAAACCACTGTCCCTCCTCTGGACATGTCCAAACCACTGTCTCTCTGACTGTCCACCTGCTGAGTGTCTCTCTGACTGTCCTCCTGCCGAGTGTCTCTCTGACTGTCCACCTGCTGAATGTCTCTCTGACTGTCCACCTGCTGAGTGTCTCTCTGACTGTCCTCCTGCTGAGTATCTCTCTGACTGTTCACCTGCTGAATGTCTCTCTGACTGTCCACCTGCTGAATGTCTCTCTAACTGTCCACCTGCTGAGTGTCTCTCTGACTGTCCACCTACTGAATGTCTCTCTGACTGTCCTCCTGCTGAATGTCTCTCTGACTGTCCACCTGCTGAGTGTCTCTCTGACTGTCCACCTGCTGAATGTCTCTCTGACTGTCCTCCTGCTGAGTGTCTCTCTGACTGTCTACCTGCTGAATGTCTCTCTGACTGTCCACCTGCTGAGTGTCTCTCTGACTGTCCTCCTGCCGAGTGTCTCTCTGACTGTCTACCTGCTGAATGTCTCTCTGACCGTCTACCTGCTGAATGTCTCTCTGACTGTCCACCTGTTGAGTGTCTCTCTGACTGTCTACCTGCTGAGTGTCTCTCTGACTGTCCACCTGCTGAGTGTCTCTCTAACTGTCCACCTGCTGAATGTCTCTCTGACTGTTCACCTGCTGAATGTCTCTCTGACTGTCCTCCTGCTGAGTGTCTCTTTGACTGTCTACCTGCTGAATGTCTCTCTGACTGTCCACCTGCTGAGTGTCTCTCTGACTGTCCTCCTGCTGAGTGTCTCTCTGACTGTCTACCTGCTGAATGTCTCTCTGACTGTCTACCTGCTGAATGTCTCTCTGACTGTCCAGATGGACATAGACATGTAAATATAACATGTTCAACTGAAATTGTGTGTTTGTGTGTGTGACTGTTTTATGGTTTTTAAGGACAGTGTTTTATCAGGACTGTAATGAACTGCCATCTGATTGATTGTCTGATTGTTTATAGCGTATGACTAGCCTGGCCCTCGCCATACCTGCACAGCTCCGCTCAATTCTATTTCCCTTCACTGCTGGGTCTGGGATTTGTCCCATAGACAACGATTCCTCCGGTCGATTTTTGACCGGACCAATCAGAGAACAGAAGGCGGATTGGCAGATTAACAGACCAATCAGAGAACAGAAGGCGGAGTTTTGAACGACGTCGACTGACGTCGTCAGTTAAAATGGCTGCCACCACGAAGGAATTTTCCAGAAAACAAGGTAAAAAACTATTATTTCTTTCCTGAGAAAAACTATATTTCTTAGCTGACGTTTTATCAGAAGTGTTTCTGAGCTTAACAGTTCCTAAATCAATTCACGAAATGGTCAAATCTGCTGGATTTAAATAGTTTCGGTTTCACATTTTCCAAACAGCCTCAGGGTGCGCTACGAAAATAAATGATAAAAAATCGAATTTTATCTCAAATGTTTCATCAAGGCCAACAGTCAGTAAATTAGAGCCATATAATTACACACTGGTAGCAGAAAAAATATCCACCAAGTGGTTTCTGAGCTTTTTATCTGAATAGCCTGGACCTTGCCAGGCTAAGCTAACAAAACTACGCCTTCTGTTCTCTGATTGGTCCGGTCAAAAATAGACCGGAGAAATCGTTTTCAATGGGAGGAATGCCAGACCCTAGTACGAAGCAAAGTGAAGGACAGGGTTTGGTTTTAACCAGGCTAGCGTATGACTGTCCTAACAAACAACTGTCCATAAAAAAACCACAATACACTCCCATACACACACAATTGAACAATAAGGTTGATGAATCCACACGTAGCAAGTATATCTGTTTAGGAACACAAGAACTAAAATGTACCTTGGTACTCGTGTTTAATGGAAGTTGATCGCTCTTCTGGCTACCTGCGATCTCCTGACTCTGGACGTGTTCACGTCATCTGGAACAGATCATTTATACTTATATTTAGAGGAAATTCTACATTTTGATGATAGCTGCTGTCACATGTAAACCAATAAACATTACATGATTGTTTTTGGCCAAAGTATCCATCTCACATAAAGGAAAGATGGATGGACATAGTATTTACAAAACTCCTCTCATGATGGGTGGACTAAGATGAAATTAAAATTAGCTGAATGAAAGAAAACTATAAATTTAAAAACTGTGACTAATAATATTGAAGTCATACATAACAATCCCTGCATTATTTATAAAATTGATATCTATGTCATATACATACACACAAATATACATATATACATGTATATAAGCATATCATATATGCATATTCATATACAGTGTATATACATATATGCATATACATGTATACTGTATATGCATATACATATACTGTACAGATAGACATATACATGTAAATATAACATGTTCAACTGAAATTGTGTGCGTTTGTGTGTGTGACTGTTTTGTGGTTTTTATGGACATTGTCATATGCTATAAACAGACAAGCAGATTACAGTTCATTACTGTCCTGACAAAACACTGTCCTTAGAAACCACAAAACAGTCACACACACAAACACACACACAATTTCAGTTTATCATGTTTTTAAGAAAGCAAGATGTTTGATGGATAGATGGATGATATTTGATGGATGGATACATGGATGGATGGATGGATGTTTGATGGATGGATGGATAGATAGATGGATGGATGTTTGATAGATGAATGATGGATGGATGTTTGATGGATGGATGGATGGATGTTTGATGGATGGATGGATAAAGTGTGGACCTCAGTCAATAAAGAATCCATATGTCTGGGTTCAGGAAGGCAGGATGTTTGATGATGGATGGATGATGTTTGATGGATGGATGCATGGATGGATGGATGGATGTGTGGATGTTTGATGGATGGATGGATGGATGAATGGATGGATAAAGCATGGACCTCAGTCAGTAAAGAATCCATCTGTCTGGGTTCAGCAAGGCAGGATGTTTGATGGATGGATGGATGTTTGATGGATGGATAGATGTTTGATGGATGGATGGATGGATGTTTGATGGATGTTTGAGATGTTTGATGGATAGATGGATGGATGGATGTTTGATGCATGGATGTATGGATGGATGGATGTTTGATGGATGGATGGATGGATAAAGTGTGGACCTCAGTCAGTAAATCCATCTGTCTGGGTTCAGGAAGGTAGGATGTTTGATGGATAGATGTATGGATGTTTGATGGATGGATGATGGATGTATGGATGTTTGATAGATGGATGTTTGATGGATGGATGGATGTTTGATAGATGGATGGATAAAGCGTGGACCTCAGTCAGTAAAGAATCCATATGTCTGGGTTAAGGAAGGCAGGATGTTTGATGGATGATGGATGTTTGATGGATAGATGTTTGATAGATGGATGGATGCATGGATGGTTGGATAAAGCGTGGACCTCAGTCAGTAAAGAATCCATCTGTCTGGGTTCAGCAAGGCAGGATGTTTGATGGATGGATGTTTGATGATGGATAGATGGATGTTTGATGGATGGATGGGTGGATGTATGGATAAAGCGTGGACCTCAGTCAGTAAAGAATCCATCTGTCTGGTTCAGGAAGGCAGGATGTTTGATGGATGGATGGATGTATGGATGTTTTATGGATGGATGGATGCATGGATGGATGGATAAAGCGTGGACCTCAGTCAGTAAAGAATCCATATGTCTGTTTTCAAGAAGGCAGGATGTTTGATGGATGGATGGATGATGTTTGATAGATGGATGCATGGATGGATGGATGGATGGATGGATGGATGGATGGATAAAGCGTGGACCTCAGTCAGTAAAGAATCTATCCGTCTGGGTTCAGCAAGGCTGGATGTTTGATGGATGGATGGATGTTTGATAGATGGATGGATGGATGTATGTATGGATGGATAAAGCATGAACCTCAGTCAGTAAAGAATCCATCTGTCTGGGTTCAGGAAGACAGGATGTTTGATAGATGGATGGATAGATGGATGGATGTTTGATGGATGGATGATGGATGGATGTTTGATGGATGATGTGTGGATGTTTGGATGGATGTTTGATGGATGATGTGTGGATGTTTGATGGATGGATGGATAAAGCGTGGACATCAGTCAGTAAAGAATCCATCTGTCTGGGTTCAGTAAGGCAGGATGTTTGATGGATGGATAGATGGATGTTTGATGGATGGATGGATGGATGGATGTTTGATGGATGGATGGATGGATAAAGCGTGGACCTCAGTCAGTAAAGAATCCATCTGTCTAGGTTCAGGAAGCCAGGATGTTTGATGGATGGATGATGGATGGATGTTTGATGGATGGATGGATGGATGTTTGATGGATGGATGGATGGATGTTTGATAGATGGATGGATAAAGCGTGGACCTCAGTCAGTAAAGAATCCATATGTCTGGGTTAAGGAAGGCAGGATGTTTGATGGATGATGGATGTTTGATGGATAGATGTTTGATAGATGGATGGATGCATGGATGGTTGGATAAAGCGTGGACCTCAGTCAGTAAAGAATCCATCTGTCTGGGTTCAGCAAGGCAGGATGTTTGATGGATGGATGTTTGATGATGGATAGATGGATGTTTGATGGATGGATGGGTGGATGTATGGATAAAGCGTGGACCTCAGTCAGTAAAGAATCCATCTGTCTGGTTCAGGAAGGCAGGATGTTTGATGGATGGATGGATGTATGGATGTTTTATGGATGGATGGATGCATGGATGGATGGATAAAGCGTGGACCTCAGTCAGTAAAGAATCCATATGTCTGTTTTCAAGAAGGCAGGATGTTTGATGGATGGATGGATGATGTTTGATAGATGGATGCATGGATGGATGGATGGATGGATGGATGCATGGATGGATGGATAAAGCGTGGACCTCAGTCAGTAAAGAATCTATCCGTCTGGGTTCAGCAAGGCTGGATGTTTGATGGATGGATGGATGTTTGATAGATGGATGGATGGATGTATGTATGGATGGATAAAGCATGAACCTCAGTCAGTAAAGAATCCATCTGTCTGGGTTCAGGAAGACAGGATGTTTGATAGATGGATGGATAGATGGATGGATGTTTGATGGATGGATGATGGATGGATGTTTGATGGATGATGTGTGGATGTTTGGATGGATGTTTGATGGATGATGTGTGGATGTTTGATGGATGGATGGATAAAGCGTGGACATCAGTCAGTAAAGAATCCATCTGTCTGGGTTCAGTAAGGCAGGATGTTTGATGGATGGATAGATGGATGTTTGATGGATGGATGGATGGATAAAGCGTGGACCTCAGTCAGTAAAGAATCCATCTGTCTAGGTTCAGGAAGCCAGGATGTTTGATGGATGGATGATGGATGGATGTTTGATGGATGGATGGATGGATGTTTGATGGATGGATGGATGGATGTTTGATAGATGGATGTATGTATGGATGGATAAAGCGTGGACCTCAGTCAGTAAAGAATCCATCTGTCTGGTTTCAAGAAGGCCGGATGTTTGATAGATGGATGGATAGATAGATGGATGGATGTTTGATGGATGATGGATGGATGGATGGATGTTTGATGGATGGATGGATAAAGTGTGGACCTCAGTCAGTAAAGAATCCATATGTCTGGGTTCAGGAAGGCAGGATGTTTGATGATGGATGGATGATGTTTGATGGATGGATGGATGGATGTGTGGATGTTTGATGGATGGATGGATGTATGGATGGATAAAGCGTGGACCTCAGTCAGTAAATAATCCATCTGTCTGGGTTCAGTAAGGCAGGATGTTTGATGGATGGATGGATGTTTGATGGATGGATATATGTTTGATGGATGGATGGATGTTTGATGGATGGATGGATGGATGTTTGATGGATGGATGGATGTTTGATAGATGGATGGATGGATAAAGCTTGGACCTCAGTCAGTAAAGAATCCATATGTCTGGGTTTAGGAAGGTAGGATGTTTGATGGATGATGGATGGATGGATGTTTGATGGATGGATGTTTGATGGATGGATGAATGCATGGATGGATGGATAAAGCGTGGACCTCAGTCAGTAAAGAATCCATATGTCTGGGTTCAGGAAGGCAGGATGTTTGATGATGGATGGATGATGTTTGATGGATGGATGGATGGATGGATGTGTGGATGTTTGATGGATGGATGGATGTATGGATGGATAAAGCGTGGACCTCAGTCAGTAAATAATCCATCTGTCTGGGTTCAGTAAGGCAGGATGTTTGATGGATGGATGGATGTTTGATGGATGGATATATGTTTGATGGATGGATGGATGTTTGATGGATGGATGGATGGATGTTTGATGGATGGATGGATGTTTGATAGATGGATGGATGGATAAAGCTTGGACCTCAGTCAGTAAAGAATCCATATGTCTGGGTTTAGGAAGGTAGGATGTTTGATGGATGATGGATGGATGGATGTTTGATGGATGGATGTTTGATGGATGGATGAATGCATGGATGGATGGATAAAGCGTGGACCTCAGTCAGTAAAGAATCCATCTGTCTGTTTTCAGGAAGGCGGGATGTTTGACTCACCAAATACCAAATGACCTCTTGGACTAGCTGAAAACCTGTACATGTAAAAATATGAAAAAGTTAAAAAACAATTCTCAAGTTTATACAATACACTTATACAGTATTCTGTATTATTCAGTATTCAGTATTCCAACAACAGTATTCTTATACCTACATAAAACTGCAGTCAACGTGATGACGTAACGAGGCTGCAACGTGATGACGTGATGACGTAACGACGCAGTTCGTCCGTCTGCTCACTGCTCAGAGGTAAAAAAAAAAAAAAGAGCAGAGCAGCACAAAAATGACGTTGGAAACATTAAAACCCCTCTACCCTATTAACGCATGTTAAATTACAGCGTTAGTCACGCTGTTATTGTGACGTGACACGTTCACGGTAGTGACGCTAACGCGACGTGCGTTTAATTTTGTCTTCGTCGCGTTAAGACTCTAAATAACCACTAAAAACATCCACAAGTGATGCATATATAGTATCGCTGATTTATATAAATGTCTATAAAAGTTTTCAACAGCGTTGAAAGGTTGTCACGCTTCTGAAGTGAAGTTACGTTACATGCTAACGCTAGCCGCAGCTAGTTTGAGCTGCGTCTTTCTTCACGCACTCAAAACTCATGCACAGATACTTCCTAATTTATCTAAATGTTGATAAAGTTTTCTACAGTCTTCACAGTTTGTGACGCTGCGGTTAAAGTCACGTTACTACTGGATTAGGTTAACATTTCCTTGAGATGATGTCATCAAAAGCAACAAAAAAATTTTTTTAATTCTTACCTGAATGAAGTCAATACACTCTGACACTCTGTCCACCTACCGCTGCAAAATTTTATTTAAATCGCTCTCCAAAAATAATCTCCGCTCACCTACATGCACTCAACACACGACGCCATAACTCTGCACGTGTAAGCTCAAGGGGCTTTAACTTTTAAAAACTCGGTCACCTGAGGCCCCGCCCTGAGCCCCCGCCCACTACAGGGTCTCCACATCACGAGAGGAGGGGCGGCGTTGGAGTTTCGCGCGGTCTCCACATCACGAGAGGAGGGGCGTTGCAGTTTGGCGCCATGTGTGTCAGTGAGCCACACACACGGCTTCAATAAATGCAACCGATACACAAAAACATACACACCACACACAAATACCCTGGGAGGTGCGTAGCCAGCCAATTTTATAAATGTAAATAACTTTTTATTAAAACAATTTTAAGTGTTAAAGCACACTCCAACTCATCCAGGCAGCCTATTAGCCACAAGTTACGCTGATATTGATGAGAAAAAACAATGTTTACATATTAATATATTTGGATACAATCTGTGTTTTATCCAGACATTGGCAAAGGCTGGCTAATACCAAATGTCCCGATAATGTCGGTACGTAGTCTGGCGCATAGGCGGGCCAATACGCTTGCACCAACGCACACACACACACACACACACACACACACACACACACACACACGCACACACACATGCACACACACACACAAGGAAAACGCAAATAAAGTAATCTTTACAATTCTGGATTATCTCCTTGAATGATATGCTGAAACTGAGCCCAAGCAGACTCTGAGTAAACACGTCAGCGTTTCACTGATCTTCATATGAATGAAGCCATGTCTCTTGGACTTTTTAACCTTTTATTTCTTCAGGTTTGTTGACTCCTCCACTGGGGGCTCAGACAGCTCTGCCGGCCCCCCAGGCCTGATTGACTGTGATCACACTGACCTGTGTTTACTTTTCCCAGCGTACTTAGTTTGCAGTTTCTTTCACTGAAATGATCTCAGACGTGCTTCAGCCCTCTCCTCACAGCTGATTCTCTGTCGGATCAGTCTGAAGCTTAGTCTTTTGAAGATTTAAAGCAGTGGTCACCAACATGGTGCCCGTGGGCACCCAGGTGCCCCCAAGGATCATTTGAGGTGCCCTCAGACCTTTTCTAAAAACAGCACAACTCACTACTAAGCTGCATTTAAAATTTCATTTTATTCATTTTTTTTTGTATTTATATATATTTCATAATGTCTATCTTAAAAATATGTTCTTAAAAATATGTTTATTATACATTTTTTTCAATTTATGCTTTATTTCCAAAGAGTTTATCAAACTGGTGCCCTTTGTATGACTCCGTACCCACGAAGTTGCTCTCAGTTTCAAAAAGGTTGGTGACCCCTGATTTAAAGTCTATGCTAGATTTCAAATGTATATACAGGTAGTCCCCGACTTACGAGCGAGTTCCGTACCTACGGGTCGCTCGTAAAACGGATATTCGTACCTCGGAACGGCCCGCACGTGGCTATCTCGTAAAACCGGAACTTCGCTCGCAAATCGGAAAAAAGGCGCTAACGAGACGCCAAGCACCCGTTTATCAACATGAGACTGAACAAGCGTACATACTGATCCTTAAACATGCACAACACTTTATTTACAAGCAGTTAGCTAGCACATTACACCACACATTCATCTATAAACACATACCTGTACAGTTTTTTCTGTACAACAGTGCTTTTCTGCCCAGCACTTTCAATTAAAAAAAAACTATAAAAACAAAGTGCCAAGTACAGGTACCCTGTACTGTACAGGTACTTTTAAAAAGCTGTTTTTCATCACAGAAACAGCATACAGTAGTAAACAACATTCCCTTACTTTGATTGAATAACCAAGTCACACCCATATGACATAATAGCTGTGTTTCCATCCATTTTCATTTCGAATTTTGAGCTACCTCGCAAATATGTAAATACAAATTAATGCAGATCAGAAGTGTTTCCATCTACTGGCTTGAAGCGCTTCTTCCAAGCCGCGCACAGCGTCATTACGTCAGACGTCAGCGTCATTACGTCAGACGTCAGCGTCATTACGTCAGACGTCAGCACTGCGCATGTCTACAGTAAACAGGAAGTAGCGGTTGAAAACAGAACCCGGCCACACATCTCATCAAAATGGAGAGAATATTTCAGGTACGTGTTGCTATCGGGCGAGTTGTATTTATTCTGTCATGCCAACTAGTTTTAGCGATGTTACATGTTGTCCGGAGCGGAAACAGCTGATCAGTCACGTGACGTGAATGTTCGCTACGGCAGCACGAGTCGGCAAATGTGTTTCCATCTGTCGTTTTGCGCATCTGCTCATTTTCGCAGATCCCAAAAACCACCTCAAGCGAGCGTATAAACTTTTTGGCGAACTTGAGAAAGTAAATACGGATTTTGCCGTTTCCATTAAGCTTTTCTGCTGCGATACTTCAAAATGCGCACCTAGAAACCTTGATGGAAACACGGCTACTGTGACACCATGTCTCACATCCATCAGAAACCAGTGAAATGCATCTAAAACAACTCACACCCACCATGAACAAGCCAAATCCATCAGAATCAAGTCACATCCATCATGAACACATGACATCCATCAGTCAGAGTCAGAGAGAATTTATTGTCATTTGCACCGCATGTAGTACATGTGTTGAAAACGAGATTATGTACACAGGGTCCCAGTTACATCCAACAACAAATGCAAGAGAAAAACAATAATAACATCTAGGATTAACTAAGAGAGACATCAGCTAGTAATACACTAAGCCCTAATGTAGTAGAAAAACATCATTATAAACAGCAGCACGAACATGAGCAGATGGTCACAGATGAACGCAGCAACAAGAAACAGATCAGTATCAGTATGATGTGACATTTTGCAGTGTTTATTCTTATTATTTATTTATTCATGAGTCTGACAGCCTCAGGGTAGAAGCTGTTTCTCAGTCTAGTGGTTCTACATTTGATGCTCCTCAACCTCCGTCCCGAGGGGAGTGGTGCAAAGAGTGAGTGTGCTGGGTGAGTGAGGTCTTTCATGATGCAGGTGGCTCTTTTTCTGCATCTGGAGGTGTAAATGTCTGTGATGGTGGGGAGACTGACTCCCACAGACTTCTGTGCAGCCTTCACCACTCTCTGCAGAGCTTTTCTCTCTGCAACTGTGCAGCCTCCATGCCACACGTTGATGCTGGAGCACAGGACGCTCTCCACTGCACACCTGTAGAACGAGGTGAGGACTGGGCTTCTCAGACCGGCTCGTCTCAGCCGTCTGAGGAAGTAGAGTCTCTGATGACCTTTCTTGATCAGGCTGGTGGTGTTATTGCTCCAGCTGAGGTTATCATTCATGTGTACACCCAGGTATTTGTAGCTGGAGACCACCTCCACCGCAGATCCACCTATATACAGTGGGGTGTGGGTGTGTTTGTTCCTTCTGAAGTCCACAATCATCTCCTTCGTCTTCTTCACATTCATGTGAAGGTTGTTCTCTTTGCACCAGCTCTCCAGATGTTCCACCTCCTGTCTGTAGCTGGATTCATCATTATCTGTGATGCATCCCACCACAGCTGTATCATCTGCAAACTTAACAATATGACAGCCTGGATGTGTGGCTGTACAGCAGCATCAGCATCATGTTGCAAACAAACATCAGAAACAAGTGACATCCTCCAGAAAGCTGTTGCAAGCATCATGTTTAAAAAACAACAGTGCCATACTGTAGTGTCCACTCCATGAACTTTAGAAAGGTAGAACCAGCCAGCACAGCAACAGCATAAAAAAAAAAGTTCCCTTACTTTGATTGAAGTGAAGGTAGTCTTTTTGGTTGTCAAAAGTTGCCATTCAAACCTGGATCAGATGGGACTGCTTATGCATTGAGCAACAGAAGCAGTCCAACCATCAATGTGAGCATGTGAGTCCAGAAAGGCCGAGGTAAGATGTGAGTTCAGGTCAGGTGTGTGGTCCTGATGTGATGGTGATGTAATGCGCTCGCGGTCTGCCTTTATGGTGCTGACTGTGGAACTGACATAAAATAAAAAATACAATTTCATTAACTAACAGACGCTTGCCGTGCGCTACATGCTTATTACGGTGCTTATTACGGTGCTCATCCGCGCAGCGACTAGAACGCTCGCTAAAAAGCGCTCACGTTCCGCCATTACGAGTCGTGCTAACGGTGGAACTCACCAGGTTCAGAGCTTTGCAGATGGAGGATGTCGAGTCGACTCTCCCCTCTGCGCCCGTTGAATGATGTCAAGCTTCTGCTCCAGCGTGATGGCCTTACGCTTTTTAGGTGCGCTCGCACCAGCAGAAGAAGCTCCTCGCTTTGCAGACATGCTTCGAAGAATATGCTAAATGCTAACAATGCTAGAGAATGCTAACAAATGCTAAATGATACCGTGCACTGTGTCTCTCAAATCGCCAAACTGTAGACCCACGCGGCTGCATTTGCACTGTTCACTTATGCAGTACCTGATGAAATCACTCCGCCTTTGTTTTTTGGGGGTGGGGGTACAGTAAAGTAGTGCCTATTAGGGGTGGGCGATATATCGAATATACTCGATGTATCGCGATATTTTAAATGTACGATGGTTAAAAGGGCTATATCGTGTATATCGAGGATCCTCCTGCTGTCGCGCGGGCCCCCACTCGCCCCCCTCCTTCCTGCAGGCTGCAGGAGCCGCGCGCGAGACTTTCAGCACAACATGTAAACACGGCAGATATGAAGAGCGCTGCACGCTGCTGAGGGGGGAAAACAATGTTCTGAGCTAGTTTGGATTAAATTGTCAGATGAGGGCATAAAAAATGTTTTTGTAGACGATGCTGAAAATAGTCCCGAAGAAAGGTCTGAACTACGAATCTTTTTCACCATTTAAACAGCGGAGTGGAGCATGAACGGCAGAACCAAGTGTTTTTACACTACTGTACTTAGGCTGCTACCCCCGCGACCTGACCCCGGATAAGCGGAAGAAAATGGATGGATGGATATAACAACATTTATACGCACTCAAACATCAGCTGAAGCATTTAGACTGCAGCAGTTTGGATTTCAAGTCAAACACTTAGCAAGAAAATAACTTAAAAAATTGCAGCTGCATCAATTTTCAATAAAAAAATTGCAAAATAAAAAAATTATAAACAAAAAAATCTAAATACAGGTGGTCCCCGACTTACGAGCGCTTTGACCTACGAGCACCCAACTTTACGAGATTTTCCAGGAACCGAACTACCGACTTGCGAGCTGACGTTCCGAGTTTACGAGAGAACAACGTTAGAAAGTGTTGCTCCAAGATACGAGATGAAGTTCCAGATTTACGAGAAATCAACGTTAGAAACTATTGCTCCAAATTATGAGATGAAAATTCCGGATTTACGAGAGAACTCCGTTAGAAACCATTGTTCTGTTTTACGAGAACCGAGTGTTCATGCTGACGGCTGAATTTCATGTTTCGAAGGGGAGTTTGGGACAGGAGGTGGAGTGGGGGGGGGTGTAGTGG
>JBBPBX010067270.1:0-19449 GCA_038048925.1 Garcialebias charrua
AAGGAGGTGCCGACGATCTTCTCAGCTGCTTTCACGATGCGCTGGAGGCTCTTGCGGCAGGATGCAGTGCATGCACCAAACCACACAGTGATGCAGCTGGTCAGGACACTTTCTATGGCACCTCTGTAGAAGGTGCACATGATGGAGGTTGAAGCTCCAGCCCTTTTCAGCTTGCGGAGAAAGTAGAGGCGCTGGTGAGCCTTCTTCGCCAGTGCTGCAGTGTTCCTGCTCCAGGACAGGTCCTTTGAGACGTGCACTCCCAGGAACTTGGTGCTGTCCACTCTCTCCACTGCGGTGCTGTTGATGGTCAGAGGGGCATGTTGTGCATCCCTCTTCCTGAAGTCCACAACAATCTCCTTTGTCTTCTCCACGTTGAGAGTGAGATTGTTGTGTCCGCACCACAAGGCCAAGCGGCTCACCTCGTTCCTGTAGTCCGTCTCATCGTTGTTGCTGATGAGACCTACCACTGTTGTGTCGTCCGCAAACTTGATGAAGTGGTTGGAGCTGTACGATGGTGTGCAGTCGTGTGTTAGCAGGGTGAATAGAAGGGGGCTCAGCACACATCCTTGTGGGGCCCCTGTGTTCAATGTGATGGTGCTAGATGTGTTACTCCCGATCCGTACTGTCTGTGGTCTCCCGGTCAGGAAGTCTAGCAGCCAGTTACACATTGAGGTGTTCAGCCCCAGACTGTCCAGTTTATGGATGAGCTGTTGGGGGATGATGGTGTTGAATGCCGAGCTGAAGTCGATGAACAGCATTCTAACATAAGAGTCCTTCGTGTCCAGATGTGTGAGAGCTGTGTGGAGGGCAGAGGAGATGGCATCGTCGGTTGAGCGATTAGGTCGGTATGCAAATTGGAAGGGATCCAGGGAGGCAGGGAGGACAGATGTGATGCTTTTCATGACTAGCCGTTCAAAGCACTTCATCAGGATGGGGGTGAGTGCTACTGGGCGATAGTCATTGAGGCATGCGGGCTGCCTTCTTTGGGACAGGGATGATGGTGGTGGCTTTGAAACAGGTGGGGACGATGGCCTGGCTCAGTGAGATGTTAAAGATGTCCGTGAAGACCGCTGCGAGTTCCCCTGCACAGTCCTTCAGCACACGACCAGGTATGTTGTCAGGACCAGAGGCCTTCCGGGCGTTAATCTTGATGAATGATCGCCTTACGCTGTCTGAGGACAGCACCAGCACCTGGCCATCAGGAGAGGGGGGGAGTTTATGTGCAGGTGTGCTGTTACTTGCCTCAAACCGAGCGAAGAACTCATTCAGTTCATTCAGCGTAGAGGTTGAGCTGTCACAGGTCTGGGGGGGGTTGTAGTCTGTGATGGTCTGTATTCCCTGCCACAGACTGCGTGTATCCTTGCTGTCCTTGAAACGGTGAGCTATTTTCCTGGAATACTGCTCCTTGGCCTCACTGATGCCCTGGGTCAGGTTCTTTCTGGCTGCCTTCAGGCCCACCTGATCTCCCGCTTTGAAGGCAGCATTCCTGGCTTTCAGGAGTCTGTGAACCTCAGCTGTCAGCCATGGCTTCTGATTAGCCCGAACAGTGATGGTTTTGAGGTTGGTAACATCATCAATGCACTTGGCGATGTATGAACATACAGTGTCTGAGTACTCCTGGAGACATGTGTTGTTGTTTGTGGTAGCAGCTTCTTTGAACATACCCCAATCTGTGGTGTCAAAACAGTCCTGGAGTGCCTCTGAAGACCCCTCTGGCCACACTCGTATCTGCTTGCGGACTGGTTTTGTGACTTTCACCAGCGGCCTGTATGCTGGCTTTAGCATAACACAGATATGGTCAGAAGCACCAATGTGGGGGAGGGGGAGGGCTCTGTAGGCATTTTTCATGGTGGTGTAAACTTGGTCCAGTGTGTTGTTTCCTCTTGTTGCAAAGTTTATGTTTTTGTATGTTTTTGGAAATACACTCTTTAAATCTGCATGGTTGAAATCACCAGCCGTGATGAGAAAAGCATCAGGATGGGCTGTTTGTTGCTCACTGATGTGCAGATATAGTTCATTCAAAGCCTCACTTCTAACTTTGCTGTTGGAGCTTGGAGGGATATATACAGCAACAATCAAAACAGCTGTAAACTCCCTCGGTAAATAGAACGGTCTGCATTTAATAGTCATGAACTCCACTAAATGTGAGCAGTGTTTGTAGACCACAGCAGCATCCAGGCACCATGCTTTGTTGATGTAAACACAGAGCCCCCCTCCCCTTGTCTTACCTCCCTCGGGGGTTCGGTCCGCTCTGTAGCATGTTAGCTCCCCTAGCTGGACAGCATGGTCCGGAACGTTGTTGTTGAGCCACGTTTCCGTGAATACAAACACACAGCAGTCTCTCACAGTCTTTTGTGTCGTTCGTAGCAGGCGTATATAATCCGCCTATCGATCTCACGCTCCAGTTTTCCCTCATTCGTGAACAAGATCCCGAGATACTTAAACTCCTCCACTTGGGGCAGGACCTCCTCCCCGACCCGGAGAGGGCATGCTACCCTTTTCCGGCTCAAGACCATGGCCTCGGATTTGGAGGAACTGATCCTCATCCCGGCCGCATCACACTCGGCTGCAAACCGCTCCAGTGAAAGTTGTAAATCACGAACTGATGAAGCCAATAGGACCACATCATCTGCAAAAAACAGAGAAGCGATTCTAAGGTCACCAAAACGGATCCTCTCAACACCTTGGCTGCGCCTAGAAATTCTGTCCATAAAAGTTATGAACAGAATCGGTGACAAAGGGCAACCTTGGCGGAGTCCAACTCTCACCGGAAACGAGCCTGACTTACTGCCGGCAATGCGGACCAAGCTCTGACACCGGTCGTACAGGGACCTAACAGCCCTTATCAAAGGGCCTGGTACCCCATACTCCCGGAGTACCCCCCACAGAACCCCCCGAGGGACGCGGTCGAATGCCTTCTCCAAGTCCACAAAGCACATGTAAACTGGTTGGGCAAACTCCCACGCACCCTCCAGGACCCTGCTGAGGGTGTAGAGCTGGTCCAGTGTTCCACGACCAGGACGAAAACCACACTGCTCCTCCTGAATCCGAGGTTCGACTATCCGACGGACCCTCCTCTCCAGAACCCCTGAATAGACCTTACCAGGGAGGCTTAAGAGTGTGATCCCCCTATAGTTGGAACACACCCTACGGTCCCCCTTTTTGAATAGGGGAACCACCACCCCAGTCTGCCAATCCAAGGGAACTGCCCCCGATGTCCACGCGATATTGCAGAGTCGCGTAAGCCAACACAACCCTACAACATCCAGAGCCCTAAGGAACTCCGGGCGAATCTCATCCACCCCCGGAGCCTTGCCACCGCGGAGCTTTTTAACCACCTCGGCGACCTCAGCACCAGAGATCGGAGAACCCGACCCAAAGTCCCCAGGCTCTGCTTCCTCAGTGGAAGACGTGCCAGTAGGATTGAGGAGGTCTTCGAAGTATTCCGCCCACCGACTCACAACATCCCGAGTTGAGGTCAGCAGCACGCCACCTCCACCATAAATGGTGTTGGTCTCGTACCTCTTTCCCCCCCTGAGACGCCGGATGGTGGACCAGAATCGCCTCGAAGCCGTACGGAAGTCATTCTCCATGGCCTCTCCGAACTCCTCCCACGCCCGAGTTTTTGCCTCAGCAACCACCCGAGCCGCATGCCGCTTGGACTGCCGGTACCTATCAGCTGCTTCCGGGGTCCCACAAGCCAAAAAGGCCCAATAGGACTCCTTCTTCAGCCTGACAGCATCCCTCACTGCCGGTGTCCACCACCGGGTTCGAGGGTTGCCACCACGACAGGCACCAACAACCTTGCGGCCACAGCTCCGATAAGCTGCCTCGACAATAGAGGCGCGGAACACGGCCCACTCGGACTCCATGTCCCCCGCCTCCCTCGGAACGTGTTCAAAGCTCTCCCGGAGGTGGGAGTTAAAGCTCCGTCTTACGGGAGACTCTGCCAGACGTTCCCAGCAGACCCTCACAATACGTTTGGGTCTGCCAGGTCTGACCGGCATCCTCCCCCACCATCGGAGCCAACTCACCACCAGGTAGTGGTCAGTTGACAGCTCCGCCCCTCTCCTCACCCGAGTGTCCAAGACATGCGGCCGCAGATCAGATGAGACGACAACAAAGTCGATCATCGAACTGCGACCTAGGGTGTCCTGGTGCCAAGAGCACATATGGACACCCTTATGCCTAAACATGGTGTTCGTTATGGACAATCCATGACGAGCACAGAAGTCCAATAACAGAACACCACTCTGGTTCAGATCAGGGGGGCCGTTCCTCCCAACCACACCCCTCCAGGTCTCACTGTCATTGCCCACGTGAGCGTTGATAGAACAGGGAGTCCCCAGGAGGCGCACTCTCCAATACCCCCTCCAAGGACTCCAAAAAGGGTGGGTAGTCTGAGCTGCCGTTTGGTGCATAGGCACAAACAACAGTCAGAGCCCGTCCCCCCACACGTAGGCGAAGGGAGGCTACCCTCTCGTTCACCCCAACCTTCACTTCATCAGTGAAGATTAAAAATAAATAAATAAATGGTGCCGGCTTTATCATGAAATCCTGTTTTCACTTTTATTTTATTAAATAATCTGTTAATTAAAGTTAACTCAGCTGAAAAATCATAAAAAGACAAAATTATTATCAGGATTATTTCCCTCAAACATGTTTAAAGAAGAGATACAGCCTTTGGTTCAACTTTATTCTAAACCCCAGATGTACAAATCACAAAACAAGATTTACACTTTAAATTAAATCTTTAAATCAAAGCTAAACTTTAAACCAAAGCTAAAAATAATCTGTATACAAGAAAAAATAATCTGCATACAAGAAAAAATAATCAATACAAGAAACAAAACCACAGTGAGCGCAAACACATCAAATGATAAAGAAAAAATATAGATATCCTGATGCATGCTCAATAATCCAGGTAGAAACATCTAAAAAGTGAAGTCTGGTCGTCTGGACATTCAAAAAACAAAACAAAATGTAGAAACATTTCTTTCATCCGAAAGACTTCTTCAGTCTGAGGAGCTGTATTCAGCTCAGTCTTATAAATACATTTACAAACTGAACTGAATGCTGCTCCTCAGACTGAACATGAAAGAAGAACCGTTTCTACATTTTGTTTTGTTTTTTGAATGTCCAGACGACCAGACTTCACTTTTTAGATGTTTCTACCTGGATTATTGAGCATGCATCAGGATATCTATATTTAAAATTCTATATAGAGAATATAGATGGTTTTGTAGAATCTGGTTCATCAGATTTAATTCAATTCAGTTTATTTATATAACACCAAGCCACAACAGAAGTCATCTCAGGGCACTGAACAGAAATATTCATTTATACAAATAATAATTTAACATTATTTATCTGAGGAGTAGACTGCTTTGAGTTTAACTCATCACATAACTCTCATTAGCAGGATTCTGGACCCACATCCAGAATCGGTCCTAAAGTGCAGGTGCAAATCCAGGCTGAGCTGAGCCAGGCTGAGCACGGCTGTGCAGGGCTGAGCAGACTTGGGGCTGATAGGAGCAGTGCAAATAGGGCATAATTCACAGATGAGGCTCCTCTGTTCCCCTCAAGTGGGAAAATCGTCTGGGAATCCTAAAGCTGCATTATACTGTAGGACAGGGGTCACCAACACGGTGCCCGTGGGCACCCAGTCGCCCCCAAGGACCATTTGAGGTGCCCTCGGACCTGTTCTAAAAATAGCACAACTCACTACTGAGCTGCATTTAAAATTTCATTTTATTCAGTTATTCTTTTTTTGTATTTATATATATTTTAAAATGTCTATCTTAAAAATATGTTCTTAAAAATATGTTTATTATACCATTTTTTCAATTTACGCTTTGTTATTTCCGAAGAGTTTATCAAACTGGTGCCCTTTGTATGACTCCATACCCACGAAGTAGCTCTCAGTTTCAAAAAGGTTGGTGACCCCTGCTGTAGGATGTCAGGCAGTTTAACCTGTCACAACCTTAATTACTCATTCAAGACAAGTTCAAGTTCAAGATAGTAATTGTTTATTTATTCATGGATTCTCTTCTTTTTGGGTTCAACAATATCTTGTGTGACCAAATGAGTGATGTAATGTGACATGAGACGTTATTATATTTGACCCATCAAGGAAATGCGGTCATTTATTTAACAGATCATTAAAATAACATCATAAAATGTATATTTGATTTGTTCTAATCAATTTCCTATCAATGTTTAAGGAACAACAGATCAAGTAATGAGATGGTAATTAACTTATATCTGAAGGCACTTTTAACTTAATGTTACTGGCGAAGATAAGAGAATAGGAAAGAGGAGGAAGAGGGGAAGTTTGTCTAACTGACTGAGTTCAACCAGGAATGGCAGCTCTTCCATGCGATTTCCAGCTAAACACAGGTATGCTTAGTAACGTCAAACAACTCGTTACCTTGCGAAGACGTCACTCTCGGTGGTAAAGAGAGGGCTTCCAGCCATAGCGTGTTACCTTCCAGCGTTTCCTGTGTCCGCTTTGATCGGCAGAAGTAACAGTAGTTCCGGTTGGTTTCCAAAATAAAATATTCCTCAGAAGGAATTTTTATTCAAAGGTTTTGAGCTTTAAGCTCGTTCGGATTTACAGCGAGCGTGCTGTGAATCCTTACTGAGGACGAGATCTTTGGGTCTTGGTCAACGTCCAACAGCATCAAGAAAGTCTCATCTCAACTCTCCAACTCAACTGAAGAGTTCAAGGAAGGCAGAGCTTTTAAAGAGAGATTGACTTCCTGATACTCGTTCCTTCCCCCTTGGTTAGTTCAAACAGGAAGTAGGAGGAGATTAGTGGAGGTCAGAAGGAGAAGGGAGTAGGAGACAGATTAGAGTAGACACCAGTTTTTATGATTAAAACTGATTAAACTGTCTCAACACTTTTAAACAAATACTGAAAGATCACTGCGACCTGTCCTTCGACTTAAACAAAGTCTTTGATTATCAAAATATTGAACATAATAATGATAATACAATAACACAAGGTTATTCTTTTGGTTATTTGAATTAGAACAAAAATAAAGAGTCTCTTGAGACCCTTACATAAAACAGCTCAATCCGGCTCTGATACGTGTTCAAGCCTCCAACGAGCATTCAGAAAAAACACGAACGCGCATTGCCGAGTTAATTTTACTCGCCTCTGATCCGCCGCTGAGCCGCCACTAGATGTAATGTCAGGGTCGGATCCAAGCCGGGCAGAGCCACTTGTGAATGAAACCCGCGGATCCGCGCTCAGAATACAGATGACATCAGTGTGCGACCGCAGGACTAATCATCAGGCAGATTTATTACTGAGGAAATCGCTCTCTCCCCCCCCCCTCTCTCTCTCTCTCTCTCTCTCGCAGCGAGACGCACACATGGAGACACGTGTGTGTGTGTGTGTGCGCGCGCTGGAGGGGCATCGCTCCGCTGTGTGTGTGTGTGCGCGCTGGATGGACACCGCTCCGCTGTGTGTGTGTGTGTGTGCGCGCGCGCGCTGGATGGACACCGCTCCGCTGTGTATGTGTATGTGTGTGTGTGTGTTAGTTTTGCTTTTTCCCCCTCTCTCTCAGCGGAGAAGGTGCTGTCTGTGCGTTGCAGCCAGCTGTCCATTTATTACTGAGGAAATATTAAAAATGACACGACTACTTGTACACGTCTGACGTCTGTCCCACAATAAATACGTCACGCTCCAGTTCAGCTCAGCTCCACGCCTCTTTTGGTGCCGCGCTACGGCTTCATTTCTGAACAAGTTTATTTGAGCGGGACCTGCCCGCCTTCAACTGTGGTTCTATGAATGACCCGAGGGGAATTAAAGCTGGACTGGTCTGTGCGGGAATTGCGCAGATCTGACTTATGAAAGGGGCTTTGGTGAGATAATTTGTGTCCTGGATTCAAATTAATGGGATAAACAGTGTGTTGACTTTTTCATGAAGGTTTTCCAACAAAGAGGGGTCTCACTGAGAGTTTTAAGAGAAATAGGTGTACCACTACAATACGTTTTTGAAAGTTGGAATCTGAGACCTCCCCCTCTGTTAAGAGAAGGGTTTTCTCTCAACATAAACAGCTTCCTTCACACCCCTCTCAAACCATCTGTGTTCACGGTCCAAAATGTGACCGTGAACACAGACTTGAACCTTGTCAACATTAGTGGGCATCATCCAATAGGCTGAATCATCAGTGACAGTTTTAAACCCCCCCCCCCCCATAGGCACTGCTACTTCAAATTTAAATAGCAGAGCCTCAATGTGTGCGTATGACTCTGCAGTGACAGCCATGCATGTGCAGTGTACACTGTCCACTTGGCCACTGGAACTGATGATCACCCATGGTTTAAGCAGAGGTTCATTGGGGCGCTGAGAGTGCAAAACCTAAGCCACAAACAAACAAGGTAGCTAAACAAATCCGGAAACGTTAACGGTGGTAGCTCGTCCATGCATGGTGTTCGTATGGATCAAGCCCATTAATAACTCTTTTTTTCTCTATGCAGGGCTCCTTTGCAGCCTTGTTTAGTTTTTTAACATAAGGAGCCTTGCACTTGCCCATTCGATGGTCTATTTCTGTTGCTTGTGTTTTCTGCAACTTGCAATTCTTTTTCCTGTCTTTTTGTCAGTACCACTGTCTCCAGACCAGACAACATAGCTGGTCTCACCACTGTCTTGTAAACTTTTTCTTTGACCTTTGCTGACACCTTTTTGTCACAAATCACTCCTGAAACTTTTCTCCATCCACTCCATCCTGCCTGGACTCTCTTTCACCTCTTTACCACATTCCCCATTTTCCTGGACAGTGGACCCCAAGTACTTGAAGTCCTGCACCTTTGTGACCTCTGCTCCTTGTAGCCTCACTGTTCCACTGGCCTCCCTCTCATTCACACACATGTACTCTGTCTTACTACGGCTGACTTTCATTCCTCTTCTTTCAAGTGCATACCTCCACCTCTCCAAGTTCTCTTCCACATGTTCCCTGTTCTCACCACAGATCACAATGTCATCTGCAAACATCATAGTCCATGGGGATTCCTGCCTGACCTCATCTGTTAGTCGGTCCATCACCAGAGCAAACAAGAAGGGGCTCAGAGCCGATCCTTGATGCAATCCCACCTCCACCTTGAAGCTATCTGTCACTCCTACAGCACATCTCACCACTGTCCTGCTGTCCTCATACATGTCCTGTACCAGTCTAACATACTTCTCTGCCACTCCAGATTTCCTCGTGCAATACCACACCTCCTCCCTCGGCACCCTGTCATATGCTTTTTCTAACTCCACAAAGACACAATGGAGTTCTTTCTGACCCTCTCCGTACTTCTCCATCAGCATTCTCAAAGCAAATATGGCATCTGTGGTGATCTTTCTTGGCATGATACCATACTGTTTCTCATGGATAGTCACCTCTTGTCTAAGTCTTGCTTCCACAACTCTCTCCCAGCTCTTCATCATGTGGCTCATCAACTTAATTCCTTTGTAGTTGCAACAACTCTGTACATCACCCTTGTTTGTAAAAATGGGCACAAGCATGCTTCTTCTCCATTCTTCAGGCATTTTCTCACCCTCAAATATGCCATTGGATATTTGAGTCAAAAATCTCACTGCCATCTCTCCAAGACATTTCCAAACCTCCACTGGTATGTCATCAGGTCCTACTGTCTTCTACTTCTTCATTCTTTTCAGAGCTTTCCAGATTTCACCCTCACTAATCTTTCTCACTTCCTAGTCCTCGGTTTATATGACTTCTCCTCTACTTTCTATTTCATTCTCTTCATTCATTACCTCCTCAAAGTGCTCCTTCCATCTTCCTGTCATAATCGCCTCACTTGTTAGAACATTACCATTCCTATCTTTAATAAGCCTAACCTGTTGCACATCCATTCCAGCCTGATCCCTCTGTCTTGCCAATCGGTACAAGTCCTTCTCACCCTCTTTAGTGTCCAATCTCCCATACAACTCATTGTACGCCCTCTGCTTTGCCTTGGCTACTTCCCTCTTTGCTCTACGTCCCATCTCCTTATATTCCTGTCTCCTCTTTTCAGTCCTCTCACTGTCATATTTCTTCTTGGCTAACCTCTTTCTTTGAACAGCGTCTTGCACTTCACTATTCCACCACCAGGTTTCCTTATCATCCATTCTCTGTCCAGATGACACACCAAGTACCTTCCTACCTGTCTCTCTAATTACTGTTGCTGTAGTAGCCCAGTCACTTGGAAGCTCTTTCTTACCACCCAGAGCCTTTAACAGCTCCTCTCTGAATTTCTCACAACATTCTTCCTTCTTCAGCTTCCACCATTTGGTCTTCTTCTCTGATTTTACTCTTTTTCTCTTCTTCGCAACAACAGTCATTCTACACACAACCATCCGATGCTGTCTGGCCACGCTCTCCCCTGCCACAACCTTACAGTCTCCAATCTCCTTCAGGTTTCCTCTTCTACACAGAATGTAGTCGACCTGTGTACTCCTTCCTCCACTCTTATAGGTCACTCTATGTTCCTCCCTCTTTTGGAAATAGGTATTGACTATAGCCATTTCCATTCTCTTGGCAAAATCCACCACCATCTGTCCTTCCTGGTTTCTTTTCTTGACACCAAACCTACCCATCACTTCCTCATCCCCTCTGTTTCCTTCACCAACATGTCCATTCAGGTCTGTTCCGATCACTACTCTTTCCTCCCTGGGAATACTCTTTATCACTTCATCCAGATCTTTCCAAAATGTATCTTTCTCCTCCCCATCACTTCCAACCTGTGGAGCATAACCACTGACGATGTTTAGCATCAGACCTTCTACTTCTACATTCAGACACATCACCCTTTCTGACACTCTCTTCACCTCTACTACATTCTTTGCCAGCTCCTCCTTCAGGACCACCCCTACTCCATTTCTCTTTCTATCCACACCATGGTAAAACAGTTTGAACCCTGCTCCAATACTGCGAGCCTTGCTGCCCTTCCACTTGGTCTCTTGGACACATAAAACATCTACCTTTCTTCTCTGCATCATGTCAGCCAGCTCTCTACCTTTGCCTGTCATTGTCCCCACATTTAGAGTTGCAACCCTCAGTCCTACATTCTTCACTTTCCTCTTCTCCCTCTGTCTCCTGACATGTTTCCCTCCTCAGGGTCTTCTACGAACAGTAGCACAATTTCCGCTAGCACCCTGTTTGTCAACAGCACCGGTGGCGGTCGTTGTTAACCTGGGCCTCGACCGATCCGGTATGATTTTACTTTGATGAACTCGCATTATGGTTTTGGCAAAAGTGTTTTACATCGGATGCCATTCCTGATACAACCTTCACCATTTACCCGGGCTTGGGACCGGCACTCTGGCTTGTGCTCCCTAGTGGCTTCATGAGCTTGTTGATCTTTTTAAGTCACTTGCTCTGGTGCTGCTACCCAAGCAGATGATGATAGAACAGACTTATAGAATGTTATAAAATGTAAAACTTGAAAGGAAAACTCACAAATCAAATATATAATTGATTGCTTTGTTCATAATATGTGTGAATGCCTTCTTCCATCCATCATCTTACTTGTTCTGAAGCCGGAACAGTCTGCTGCAGCTCGAGCAGGGAGGCCCAGACATCTCTATCTACAGCCACATCTTCCATCTCTTCTGGAAGGACTTAGGTGTTCCATCTGAAAAACATGGTCTCTCTTTCATTTTATAGGTCTTCCTCAGGGCCTCCTCTCAGTTGGACATTCCCAGAAATCCTCCCTAGGGAAATGTCCAGGTGGTATTCTTACCAAATACTCAAACCAACTGAATGTTGAAGAGCAGGGACTTTACTCAGAGGTAGCACCTCACTCCCAACCCACATTTCCTCTTGATATTACTATTTACAGTATATATAATTAAACAATTATTTGTTTACTTTTGGTGATGATTTGAATATTCCGTTGTGCTTGATTATGAGTGTGATTGATGGTGTTGACATGAACTTGTGAAAAGTTAAACAGTTTTAGCAAAAGTTGAGAGAATCAGTGAGTTCATCATGGAGCCTCATCAATGAAAGTTCCACATCAGTGTCTGTATGAAGTGAGGCTCTGCTGGGCTTTGTTGCTGTAAGCAAATCCCTGCTCTTCCTGTTATACTNAAAACTCACAAATCAAATATATAATTGATTGCTTTGTTCATAATATGTGTGAATGCCTTCTTCCATCCATCATCTTACTTGTTCTGAAGCCGGAACAGTCTGCTGCAGCTCGAGCAGGGAGGCCCAAACATCTCTATCTACAGCCACATCTTCCATCTCTTCTGGAAGGACTTAGGTGTTCCATCTGAAAAACATGGTCTCTCTTTCATTTTATAGGTCTTCCTCAGGGCCTCCTCTCAGTTGGACATTCCCAGAAATCCTCCCTAGGGAAATGTCCAGGTGGTATTCTTACCAAATACTCAAACCAACTGAATGTTGAAGAGCAGGGACTTTACTCAGAGGTAGCACCTCACTCCCAACCCACATTTCCTCTTGATATTACTATTTACAGTATATATAATTAAACAATTATTTGTTTACTTTTGGTGATGATTTGAATATTCCGTTGTGCTTGATTATGAGTGTGATTGATGGTGTTGACATGAACTTGTGAAAAGTTAAACAGTTTTAGCAAAAGTTGAGAGAATCAGTGAGTTCATCATGGAGCCTCATCAATGAAAGTTCCACATCAGTGTCTGTATGAAGTGAGGCTCTGCTGGGCTTTGTTGCTGTAAGCAAATCCCTGCTCTTCCTGTTATACTTGCAACAGTTGCTGCAATATGTGTGTGTGTGTGTGTGTGTGTGTGTGGGGGGGGGGGGGTTATGTGCGTGCATGCGTGTGTCAGTGTGTGTGTCGGTGTGTGTGTGATCAATTTAAAGTGACAGGAAACGAAATGGCAGGGATGCATTTATGAACTGGAGTATGTGTTTTAGAGCAGATCAGAGTTCATGTGGATGAAAGCCAAGATAAACTACTTTGTACAGCAACATTTGTTTGCATTACAGTATATTGTTATGGTGTAGCAATTTAAGGCTTTATATCCTTCTAATTTATTTGTGTCACAAATGGTAAATGGACTGTACTTATATAGCACCTTTCTATCTTATCGAGATACTAAAAGTGCTTTACACAACTATCTGTGCCTCATTTACCCATTCATACAACACTCTGCTAGATCTATACAAAGCTAATTGAACAAATCATTCTAAAGAGATTAATCAGAGATTTATCACATTCATACACTGATGGGACACACATCTGAGGCATCGAGGGGTTCAGAGCCTTGCCCTGAGACACTTCGGCATGTGACTGCTGGTGGATTCAAACCCCCAACTCTTGCATTGGAGGATGACTGCTCTAACAACCCAGCCACAGCCGTCATAACCATTTTAACACTTTTAAATTTGTTTCTCCAAACATCTCTGAAACATATTTCCTCCAAATGATCATCATCTACATCACAGCCTATAAATCCACCCACCAAGGGGTGCTCAAAATGTCTTGTCTAATTAGCATCCTACCAAACTTAACACAAATGCTTCAGTTGCAATGCAAAGTCTCTTTCCCAGTTGTTGCTCTGTAAGAGGATACTTACGTGGCTTGAGTGAGTGAACCAAAATGAGGCCACATATGTTTTGCATTTGGACATTAAAGCAAACTGTTATGAGATTAAATCAGAGACTTGTGATATTTAGCTCTCACCAACTTCATTCACGCAGGGGGAACTTTCAACCTGATATTAAGTTCAGTTTGTGCCAAAAGCTTATATGAATTAAAGTGAACAAGAAGTAAGTAAAATATTTTGGATTTAATTGTAGCTCAGATGAATTTATTTTATGTTTTTTTTTTTCTGCTGCTCCCTTCTTCAGGGGTAGCCAGCTTTTTAAGTCACATGGAGACTTGGCAATCATTTTTTACACCAGATGTAAATGGACTGTACTTGTATAGCACCTTTCTATCTTATCAAGATACTCAAAGCACTTTACACTACAATCTGAGCCTCATTTACCCATTCATACAACACTCTACTAGATCTCTACAAAGCTAATTGAACAAATCATTCTAAAGAGACTAAGCATTGCTTTACATCACATTCATACACTGATGGGACACATTGGAGGCAATGAGGGGTTTAGTGTCTTGCCCAGGGACACTTCGGCATGTGACTGTTGGTGGATTTGAACCACCCCAACTCTTGCATTGGATGATGACTGCTCAAACCACTCAGCCACCCTTGTCCTTCCTGACACTAACACAGACCACTGAGTTACCACAGCCCTTTGTGTGGAGCAGAGAGCTGCATCTAGGATACCCAAAGGAGCAGGTGGTTGGGGATAGGGTGGAGGCAGGTGTGTGTGTGTGTTTCACCTATCCCACCCACATTTTGATTTTATCAGTACTGGGCGTTGAACCGGTGATCTTCCGATCACAGGACCACCTTCTCTAACCTCTGTACTACCACTCCCGTGTAGCTCAAATGATATAAACTGTTCAAACTACAGGTTAAATGGGTCATGGGGTTAAAAGTACGGTAGAGCTTTTAAGTTGGCTGTTTTGCATTTTGTCCTATATTGTTTCCTTTTTTTTTAGGCCCTGTTCACACAGCCACTAGGAACTTAGTGTTTTTAGGATGTTGATTCAGGGAAAAAAATTCTCGTTTACAAGGACCACATTCTGTGTTTACATGGAACTGCAGAAATCCTCTGTGTCTACTGTAGTTGCCATGCCAAGTCATTAGCTGGCACTCTGAATTTTGTGCCTCCACCGAATGTGCATGCACGCTGGCACTTGAATCCTGTGTGCAGAATGTAAATATTTATTTGGAGAGTGGAAAGCAGTGGAAAAGGCTTCGTGTGGACTGATGATGAGGTCAGTTTATTGCTTAATGTAGCACAGAAAGCAGTATGTTATACTCCAGCACCATTATTATTGATAGAAGTATGCCATTTGGCCAGACAACATCGGATGGTTGTGTGTGTAGAATGACTTTTGTTGTGAAGAAGAGAAAAAGGTAAAATCTGAAAAGAAGACCAAATGGCGGAAGCTGAGAAAAGAAGAATGTTGTGAAGAGTTCAGAAAGGAGCTGTTAAAGGCTCTGGGTGCTAAGAAAGAGCTTCCAAAAGACTGGGCTACTACAGTAGCAGTAATTAGAGAGACAGGTAGGAAGGTACTTGGTGTGTCATCTGGACAGAGAATGGATGATAAGGAAGCCTGGTGGTGGAATAGTGAAGTACAGGATGCAATTCAAAGAAATATGTTAGCCAAGAAGAAATAAGATACTAATAATAATAAAAAAACTTTATTTGTATAGCACCTTCCTAAAATGCCTTGCATTGACCAAGGTGCTTAACGGGATAGAAAAGATATAAACAGGTACAATAAACCTGATATATGACAGTGAAAGGACTGAAGAGAGTAGACAAGAATATAAGGAGATACAGAAAGTTCATTCTCAATAGTCCAGGTATCAAATCCGCTCATTCTCAATCAGTTCATCTGGACAATTTCTTTTTAGTAGAAACGTTTCACCCTCACTCCAGAGGGCTTCGTCAGTCAGAGCAGTCCAAAGCAAACTGAAGCTACCCCACCAAGTAAACAACTTAAGTGGACCAACCAGTTTGCTGTAGCCAAGATGGTTTCTGGGGGCTTGTCCCTCGTCGACTCCTCCCAGGCAGGCAGACATGTCCAAAGTGGTTCAAGACCAGAAAGTTCATTCTCAATAGTCCAGGTATCAAATCCGCTCATTCTCAATCAGTTCATCTGGACAATTTCTTTTTAGTAGAAACGTTTCACCCTCACTCCAGAGGGCTTCGTCAGTCAGAGCAGTCCAAAGCAAACTGAAGCTACCCCACCAAGTAAACAACTTAAGTGGACCAACCAGTTTGCTGTAGCCAATCTTGGCTACAGCAAACTGGTTGGTCCACTTAAGTTGTTTACTTGGTGGGGTAGCTTCAGTTTGCTTTGGACTGCTCTGACTGACGAAGCCCTCTGGAGTGAGGGTGAAACGTTTCTACTAAAAAGAAATTGTCCAGATGAACTGATTGAGAATGAGCGGATTTGATACCTGGACTATTGAGAATGAACTTTCTGGTCTTGAACCACTTTGGACATGTCTGCCTGCCTGGGAGGAGTCGACGAGGGACAAGCCCCCAGAAACCATCTTGGCTACAGCAAACTGGTTGGTCCACTTAAGTTGTTTACTTGGTGGGGTAGCTTCAGTTTGCTTTGGACTGCTCTGACTGACGAAGCCCTCTGGAGTGAGGGTGAAACGTTTCTACTAAAAAGAAATTGTCCAGATGAACTGATTGAGAATGAGCGGATTTGATACCTGGACTATTGAGAATGAACTTTCTGGTCTTGAACCACTTTGGACATGTCTGCCTGCCTGGGAGGAGTCGACGAGGGACAAGCCCCCAGAAACCATCTTGGCTACAGCAAACTGGTTGGTCCACTTAAGTTGTTTACTTGGTGGGGTAGCTTCAGTTTGCTTTGGACTGCTCTGACTGACGAAGCCCTCTGGAGTGAGGGTGAAACGTTTCTACTAAAAAGAAATTGTCCAGATGAACTGATTGAGAATGAGCGGATTTGATACCTGGACTATTGAGAATGAACTTTCTGGTCTTGAACCACTTTGGACATGTCTGCCTGCCTGGGAGGAGTCGACGAGGGACAAGCCCCCAGAAACCATCTTGGCTACAGCAAACTGGTTGGTCCACTTAAGTTGTTTACTTGGTGGGGTAGCTTCAGTTTGCTTTGGACTGCTCTGACTGACGAAGCCCTCTGGAGTGAGGGTGAAACGTTTCTACTAAAAAGAAATTGTCCAGATGAACTGATTGAGAATGAGCGGATTTGATACCTGGACTATTGAGAATGAAGTTTCTGTTTTTTTATTGTTTACATGGTTCGACTACTGTTGTTTAATCTGATTGTTGGAGATAAGGAGCAGATATAATAAGATTTATTCTTCTTTCTGCTACCTTTCATTTTTTTACATTTTTGTACACTATCATTATGAGATTGTCTTGTATTGCTTCTTTTGTAAAAAAAATGAACAAATTTAATAAACATAATAAACATAAACATGCTAACAGCTACACATGCTAACAGCTACACATGTAGCTACAGATGCTAAAAGCTACAGCTGCTAACATCTACAAATGCTAACAGCTATAGCTACTAACAGTTGCAAATGCTAACAACTACAAATGCTAACAGCTATAGTTGCTAACAACTACAAATGCTAACAGCTACAGCTGCTAACAGCTACAGCTGATAACAGCTACAGCTGTTAACAGCTACAGCTGTTAACAGCTACACATGTTAACAGCTACACATGTTAACAGCTACAGATGCTAACAACTACACATGCTAACAGCTATACATGCTAACAGCTACACATGCTAACAGCTACAGATGCTAACAGCTACACATGCTAACAGCTACACATGCTAACAGCTACAGATGCTAACAGCTACACATGCTAACAGCTACACATGCTAACAGCTACAGATGCTAACAGCTACACATGCTAACATCTACAGATGCTAACAGAGTGAACTAACTTCCTCTCCACAGACAAGAAGCTGCAGTGTTACAAGCCTCTGGCAGCAGCAGCTTGGAACTAAATCACAGAATAAAGTATTTGACTCACGAGAAGTCTTTTTTCATTAGTAATTGAAATAAATCACGGAGCTAAATCCAGACGTAGCTTCTCATCAGAAGGAAACTCTGTATCTTGTAGCTTCCTTTGTTTCTCTGCTGTAAACCTTGGAGGGTGTCACGGGCAGAGGTGGAAACTCTGCTTCCATCCCCTCATCAACATCTGGGCTAATATAATCATGCATGCTGGCAGCGGTCGAACTTTTAGATCCAGCTAGCTTGTTGTTAGCTACGCTAGCGGTGGATAGTTTGCTGGACTCGTGTTTTCTTCTTTCTGCACCTTCACATCACTCTACAGTGTCTATACACTTATTATGGTACCTTGTCAGCAGAATGTCTCCTTGTAGCAAACAACTCCCTTTAATATATGAAAATGTGTCGGTTGAATATCAGAGCTCCCAAATTGCGTCCGTTTAGAGCGCCGCCATCCTGAACTCACCTCCTCATCACGAAGGAAAACAAAGCAGTGTTGCCAGATCTTGCGACAGAAACAAGCGCCCAGACCCACGAAAACAGGCCCAAAATATTCGCTTCGCTCTTTCAAAACAAGCCCAAAACTAAGCCCAACTGGCAACCCACCACATTGTGTAAAACAAAGGCCATTTTGTATAAACAAACATTTAATATAAATATGCCATTACATATAAACAGCAAAATTATGCTTAACACTTTGAAGAACATATCCAATCTAAATCTCTTGAACATCACGAAGGTCTCTCTTGTAAATGAGTCCTCGAAGCTCAATGGGATTAACCTGTTTAAATAAAGGTTGGATGGATGGAAGGGAAAACAAAGAGGCCGAGATGGTGACGTCATGTCCACATATTTACCAGCAGCCGTAAGCTGCCCAAGACACATTTTTGTTTTTGTTTATGTGCCTTTATTCTCTTTTGTGCTATGCATGCCTTAAGTCTCGAGCCATGTTTGACATTGTAAGGTTTTTTTTGTACTTGTTTTTTTATAAAAAAAAAAAAAAAAACACCAGGGGGCGGCTGGAAAGATGTATGGTTGTTACCTAGAAAATACTTTATACAGTAACTAATAAGATTCGAGAAGTGTCCCTAAAGATAATGATGAATCCAGCTACAGACAGGAGGTGGAACATCTGGAGAGCTGGTGCAAAGAGAACAACCTTCACATGAATGTGAAGAAGACGAAGGAGATGATTGTGGACTTCAGAAGGAACAAACACACCCACACCCCACTGTATATAGGTGGATCTGCGGTGGAGGTGGTCTCCAGCTACAAGTACCTGGGTGTACACTTGAATGATAACCTCAGCTGGAGCAACAACACCACCAGCCTGATCAAGAAAGGACATCAAAGACTCTACTTCCTCAGACGGCTGAGACGAGCTGGTCTGAGAAGCTCAGTCCTCACCTCGTTCTACAGGTGTGCAGTGGAGAGCGTCCTGTGCTCCAGCATCAACGTGTGGCATGGAGGCTGCACAGTTGCAGAGAGGAAAGCTCTACAGAGAGTGGTGAAGGCTGCACAGAAGTCTGTGGGAGTCAGTCTCCCCACCATCACAGACATTTACACCTCCAGATGCAGAAAAAGAGCCACCTGCATCATGAAAGACCTCACTCACCCAGCACACTCACTCTTTGCACCACTCCCCTCGGGACGGAGGTTGAGGAGCATCAAATGTAGAACCACTAGACTGAGGAACAGCTTCTACCCTGAGGCTGTCAGACTCATGAATAAATAAATAATAAGAATAAACACTGCAAAATGTCACATCATGCTGATACTGATCTGTTTCTTGTTGCTGCGTTCATCTGTGACCATCTGCTCATAATGACTCATGTTCGTGCTGCTGT
>JBBPBX010067272.1:0-19449 GCA_038048925.1 Garcialebias charrua
TTGCTGTGAAAGCAGCCAAGTTCAGAAATAAATGATCATAACTGTGTTTGTTTGCAGAACCTTTTCCCCACTTTCCATTCCTCTGGTGGACAGACTCTGTTGTCTCTGTCCTGCAGGGGTTTGGCTGGTTCCTGTGTGTGGAAAGTGAGCAGATCCAGGTCTAAACCCTCTCATCCACAGCTGTTTTATTTTGCTTTAGCAACCACAGGCACAAACTGTTGTTGGTTGCTATCAAACTATGAAGTAGTCTGTGAAGCAGCTTGTTCAACTTGAAACAAATGTTGTCCTAAAACATCTGAGGCGGTCACTTTGGCTTTTTGTTTACATCCAAATCACCACATTAGTATGCAAATTCAAGTTTCACAATTTAGTTGAGTAATGTCAAGTTGCATGATGGATTTGAATTACATCAAAGCTAAGCAACGATTTCCTGCTTCTGTTGAAATGTATATACTGTATACAGGGAACCCTCGAGTTACGAACGAGTTCCGGACCTAAGGACCGTTCGTAGCTCGATTCTGCCGTAGGTCGGGGGTGAAAAAAACGTGTCGTTCGTAGGTCCGGATTTTTGCCGTAAGTAGCGGACATACCGCTAACGGAGCGCCGCACACACATTTATCGGCATGAGACTGAACAAGCGGGCATACTGGGCCATAAACATGCACAGAACTTTATTTACAAACACTTATCAAACACATTACACCACACATTCATCCATAAACACACACAGTACATGTACAGCATGTACAGTAGTGTACATTAATGTTAAACATTGCTATTCAGCACAGCACATTCAATACTGTACTGTAATTTAAAAAAAACTACTTTAGTGTACAGTAACTAGATGTATGAAAACAAAGTGCCTTAGTGTACAGTCCAGTCCAGGAACTTTTAAAAGGTACAGTAATGTATTTTTCAGCACAGAAAAAGCATACAAAATACAAATCTCTTCCTAAACAGTTCTCAACCATAATCAGCAAATGATGTCAACCATGAACACTTCTCAAAGAGCAACAGCTATTGACATCAAACAGCAGCAAATCAGCAGCAATTCACATCCATCCATCATCAGCAAATGATGTCAACCATGAACACTTCTCAAACAGCAGCAGCTATAGACATCAATCAGCACCAAATCAGCAGCAATTCACATCCATCCATCATCAGCAAATGATGTCAACCATGAACACTTCTCAAAGAGCAGCAGCTATAGACATCAATCAGCACCAAATCAGCAGCAATTCACATCCATCCATCATCAGCAAATGATGTCAACCATGAACACTTCTCAAAGAGCAGCAGCTATAGACATCAATCATCACCAAATCAGCAGCCATTCACATCCATCCATCAGCAGCAAATGATGTCAACCATGAACACTTCTCAAAGAGCAGCAGCTATAGACATCAATCAGCACCAAATCAGCAGCCATTCACATCCATCCATCAGCAGCAAATGATGTCAACCATGAACACTTCTCAAAGAGCAGCAGCTATTGACATCAATCAGCACCAAATCAGCAGCAATTCACATCCATCCATCATCAGCAAATTATGTCAACCATGAACACTTCTCAAAGAGCAACAGCTATTGACATCAAACAGCACCAAATCAGCAGCAATTCACATCCATCCATCATCAGCAAATGATGTCAACCATGAACCATGAACACTTCTCAAAGAGCAACAGCTATTGACATCAATCAGCAGCAAATCACACTCTTAGAAATGAAGTGTTCAATTTACTTAACCAAGTTAAGTGACCCCGTCCCACTAAACTGAGTTGAGTAAATGTAAAGAGTAGTATTAATTTACTTTTAACATAATAATTAAAGTAAATTCAAGCAAACTGATTTAACTAAGTTCAGCATTGGAGCTTTAAGTTTGTTTAACTTAATGTTGTTAAGTTAAATTTAACAGATGCTATTAGAATTTACTTATACCAGTTTAGTTCAGTTTACTCAACATTATTGAGTTGTATTAAAGTTATTTGATTATGTTAGTTGAACCTAATATACTCATGTTCAATTTAAACAACCAGGTTTAGTGGAACCATGTCACATAACTGGGTTAAGTAATTACAACATATAATTTTTTTTTTACATTCCTTTAAATGAAACAAATTAACAAATTTAAACCTTCAACTTTATTAAAAATTCAAATTTAGGAACATGGCAGTTACAAAATAAAATAGACACAAAGGTCTAGTATTTCCAAGTCATTGTAAAAACAAATTAAACAAAACTCGTTTAAAAATAAATGTTATACCAATAAAATTGATACACATAAAAAATTGTAAAATTATTGCTTTTAAATGCAAACACAAAAAGGAGCCTTGACCAAAATAAGATGCAATCATTTTTTATGCTTCAGTAAAAAATTTAGCAAACCATGGATAACAAGAACATGCCCTACCTAAAACTGCATCTCCCACATGAAAATTCTCTTCAAACTGTTTTCATTCAAAACCAATATGAGCTGCTCTGCAAAGATGCAGATTTTAAGTGCAAATTCAAATAACTCAGGTAGGAAAACACAGAAAATGACAATCTCACAACCAGTGTGCTAAATTATTTAAGTGCAAACGACAAGACAGACTCCTGTAGATCTCGAGAATGTCTTAGAAAATGTATTTTCTTCACTCATGAAGTCTATTTTTGAGTACAGGGAACCCCCGACTTACGAACGAGTTCTGGACTAAGGACCGTTCGCAGCTCGATTCTGCCATAGTTCGGGGGTGAAAATAATGTCTTGTTCGTAGGTCCGGATTTTTGCCGTAAGTCGCGGACATACTGCTAACGGAGCGCCGTACCCACATTTATTGGCAATCGACAAAATTCCCTTACTTTGATTGAAGTGTAGGTAGACAGTCTGTATGATGTTTTTCTCAAGTTCAAACCTGGATCAGATGGAACTGCTTAGCCATTGCTCAACAATGAATGTTGGGAGCATTTTAGGCCAGGTGTGAGTTCAGGCAGGTGTGAGTTCAGGTGTGTGGTCCTGATGTGAGCAGGTCTGTGCATCAGATCAGGTGTTTCTTTTTATGGGCAGCAGTCATTGAGGCAGAAGGTGTTGACACACAGGTGATGGATGGAGGCAACAGGCAGGACACCAGACCAGTCACCTATTCATGAGGAAAGTGCACGATGTGATCTGTGAAAAAATTAACACAAACATTAAAATGTGCAGTTACAGCTGGACAATGACCTGCAAAGAAAACATGGAAAACAGACAGAGAACAAGTTCTACTCATTGCTGATGTTCACAAACAGGTGACACTGGAGACAATCTAGGGTAGCAGGCAGGACGACAGAGGCAGGACAGAGAGGCAAGAGCAGCAGGTGGTTCTGTTGAAACCCACACACAGACGTCAACATCTGCAGATAAGAAAACACACACAAGAACAACTTCTCCTTACCTGTGTGGTGCATTTGTGGAGCTGGAGGAGGTGCAGGAGGCTAGTCCATGAGGCAGAGCAGCAGGTGGAGGTGCAGGAGGCTGGTCCATGAGGCAGAGCAGCAGGTGGTTCTGTTGAAACACACACAGACGTCAACATCTGCAGATAAGAAAACATACACACAAGAACAACTTTTCCTTACCTGTGTGGTGCATTTGTGGAGCTGGAGGAGGTGCAGGAGGCTGGTCCATGATGCAGAGCTGCAAGTGGAGGTGCGGGAGGCTGGTCCATGAGGCAGAGCAGCAGGTGGAGGTACCGGAGGCTGGTCCATGAGACAGAGCAGCAGGTGGAGGTACCGGAGGCTGGTCCATGAGGCATGAGCAACAGGTGGAGGTACCAGAGGCTGGTCCATGAGGCAGAGCAGCAGGTGGTTCTGTTGAAACCCACACACAGACGTCAACATCTGCAGAAATGAAAACACAGCCAAGAACAACTTCTCCTTACCTGTGTGGTGTGGTGAAGAGTTGTGGAGATGGAGGAGCTAGAGGAGGCTGAACCATGAGGAGAGAGCAGCAGGTTGGTTCTGTTGAAACCCACACACAGACGTCAACATCTGCAGAAATGAAAACACAGCCAAGACCAACTTCTCCTTACCTGTGTGGTACTTGAGTGGTGAAGAGTTGTGGAGAAGGAGGAGCTAGAGGAGGCTGAACCATGAGGAGAGAGCAGCAGGTTGGTTCTGTTGAAACCCACACACAGACGTCAAAATCTGCAGAAATGAAAACACAGCCAAGAACAACTTCTCCTTACCTGTGTGGTGGTGTGGTGAAGAGTTGTGGAGAAGGAGGAGCTAGAGGAGGCTGAACCATGAGGAGAGAGCAGCAGGTTGGTTCTGTTGAAACCCACACACAGACGTCAACATCTGCAGAAATGAAAACACAGACAAAAACAACTTCTCCTTACCTGTGTGGTGTGGTGCACATGTGTGGATGGACCAGGGGGGTGTGACGCTTTGGAGGCTGTCGAGAGAGAGGTGATGATTACAGTAGATGTAACATAAAACAAAAAATAAAGTAAAAAAAAAATTAACATGTCTTTGTTGTACCTTTCCAACGATGCTATGCTGGTATGTGAAGGTGGACAAGTCAGTGATGGGATGGTGGAGCTGGTGGAGAAGAGGGGGAGGAGGAGGAGCAGCAGGCTGTGAACATGGGCAGCACGGTGGCACAACTGGTAGAGCTGCTGCCTCTCAGCGAGAAGGTTGCCGGTTCAAATCCCGGTCCGGGGCCTTTCTGGGTGGAGTTTGCATGTTCTCCCCGTGCATGCGTGGGTTTCCTCCGGGTACTCCGGTTTCCTCCCACAGACCAAAAAACATGCTTGTTAGGCTGATTGGTGACTCTAAATTGACCCTAGGTGTGAGTGTGAGAGTGGATGGTTGTTTGGTGTGAGTGAGACAGGTCCCTCTTGTAAATGAGTCCCCGTGACTCAACGAGGCTAGCCTGTATAAATAAAGGTTGAATGAATGAATATTCATTCATTCATTCAACCTTTATTTATACAGGCTAGCCTCGTTGAGCCACGGGGACTCATTTACAAGAGGGACCTGTCTCACTCACACCCAGGGTCAATTTAGAGTTACCAATCAGCCTAACATGCATGTTTTTGGACTGTGGGAGGAAACCGGAGCACCCGGAGAAAACCCACGCATGCACGGAGAGAACATGCAAACTCCACCCAGAAAGGCCCCCGGGCCGGGATTTGAACCGGGGACCTGCTCGCTGAGAGGCAGCAGCTCTACCAGTTGTGCCACCGTGCTGCCAAATGAAATGTGTGTAACATGACACAACTCAGAAAAATAAAAATAACATTTCATCACAGTACTGTACCTGGAGGGAGGGAGCAGGGGGGTGGGCATCTTTTACTGGGGAGAGGGTGGGCTGTCCATGGCCTCCTCCTGGCTTGCTGCAGGAGGACTGGATGGCCTTTCAGCTGGTGCACCAACAGATCCTGGACATTTGTTTGAAAAGAACAATTCTCAAACATGCATGTTACAGTCTCATAAGACTTCAGATGGATGCCAATATGACTGAAGAATGCTTTACTTGATGTTAAACAACTTTCAGGACATAAATTACACGTAAAGACTACAGATTTGTTTGTTGAATATGAACTGATACTATGGTAATGACTAAGATGACATTTCAGCGCATTTAATGTTTTAAATGTGCATGGGCATTCATAGTATGTGCATGGATAATAATGCCTTTGACCAAAATGATAATGCTTTAATTTATAATGTTTTATCAAGCGGGACCTCTTAGATACAATGAAAGAGCACAATTTGCACCTCCACATTCATAAACTGGAAACAACCAAGAAAAAAATGTAAGTCTGGTATACTAAACAATAATTTAAAAAGTTAACTAGTGTGTTTTTTAATCAAAATTAAATGCAGTACTTAAACTGACTTTGATTTTAGGGGCGTTCAATACTCACCAGCTACTGCCTTGGCACTCAGCCACAGACACAGTTAAACCTGCAGCAATTCTGAAAGAATAAAAAAAAAATATTACAGTATGCACAGTGAACACATCTTAGTTTATGGGTTAACAAGTATGTGATGCTAAGACACTATCATTTTTAGTCATTTTATAATGGCTTAGCTAACAAAATATATTACCTTCTTTAACCATTAAAAAGAGATGGGAAATTACATCATTTATGCGCATTATATATATTTTTTAAAAACATGTTTGGTTTGAAAGAGACATTACTATTAAAACATAGCTAAGAAAACGTCTCCTTAAGGGAAAATATCCATTCAGAACATGGGAGAAAAAAAAAACGTGTGGGTAAATTTACCTTCAAGAAACTATGAAATACAAAAAATAATAATAATAATAATAATAATCATTTTATTTAAAAGCGCCTTTCAGGACACCCAAGGACACTTAACAAACCAACACAGTGTAATACAGAGCAAACATTATCATCGACAAATTGAAATATAAAATACATAAAGGATATAAAATGGAAGATAAAAATACATTTAGTAAAGTTAGTGATAAGCTAGTCTAAAGAGATGGGTTTTCAGGGCAGTCTTGAACAGAGAAAGGGAGGTGGTGTTTCGAAGGTCTGGCGGTAGAGCGTTCCAGAGGTGAGGGGCAGAGCAGGTGAAGGCCCTGCTCCCCATGGTGGAGAGGCGGGCAGAGGGTACATGGAGATGTAGCGAAGAGGAGGATCTGAGAGAGCGTGATGGGATGGAGATTTGTAGGAGGTCAGATAGATAAGGAGGGGCAAGGTTGTGGATAGCTTTGAACGTGAGGAGTAGAATTTTGAAGATGATGCGTGATTTAACCGGGAGCCAGTGGAGCTGCTGCAGGACAGGAGTGATGTGGTTATAGTAGGAGGTTTGAGTGATGACACGGGCAGCTGAGTTCTGGACCATCTGTAACTTGTGGAGAGATTTGTTGGGGAGGCCGTAGAGAAGGGAGTTGCAGTAATCGATACGGGAAGTCACAAGACTGTGCACCAGGATGGCTGTGGAGCGGGGCGTGAGAGAAGGACGGAGACGGTTAATATTACGGAGGTGGAAATAGGCAGACCGAGTAATATTGTTGATGTGTGAAGTGAAGGAGAGAGTGGTGTCGAGGATGACACCGAGGCTCTTGACCTGAGGGGAGGGGGATAGCAGAGAGTTGTTAAGGGGGACGAGAAGATGTTCTGATTTTGAAATAGAGTTTTTGGTACCGACGAGAATGATTTCTGTTTTGTTGCTGTTTATGGGATTTATAAATATGCTTAACTTTTTGAAAAAATGTGTCTAATGGTAAGAATCAACATGTAAAACAAACTCGTGTGGGGACTGGTGTTGCACCGGGTTCTGTGACCTGTCAAATTCTGTGACCACGGGGAGCGGCGGCATACATTTCTCTGTGATACTGGCTATTTGAGGGTCCCATGTTATGTGAAATGCCCCCAGATTGTAGTGAGGAGGTGGCAGAACTCCAAAACGTAGTTGTAATGAACTGTGATAATATTTATGTGAAATTACAGTAAGGTAAGGGTATTAAAAGAAGGCGTTAGAATATTAGAAGCCGTTTTGAACCCAATCTCCCTCCCAACAAAGCCCCTTGGAAACATTTATTAATCATTTACCGATTTATTAAACGGCTATTTTGGTTTTAAATGTTTAAACAACAGCAAATGAATGCGATGGTCCCATAGGAATGTGCGCGGTCACCCCCCGTGGTCACGGAGTTTGGTGGGTCACAGAATTTGGTGTAACACCAGCTTAAAACTTTAGCTAACTTAGATAAAGTTAGTAGTAACAAAACAGGAAATAACGGTAAGTTTCTTCAATGCATACAAGCATCGTATGAATGGGTAACTATTTATCACATTTGTGGGATATAATACTGCTTTAAAATATCCTATTAATAAAAGTTTAATACTTACGAGCACATCAGCAACCAAAAGGCAGCAGCGTCGAAATGGCGCGGTAAGTAAAGCGCATGCGCACGAGACGAGGCGGACGCAACAGACGTGATGACGTATTACGGAAAGCAACTATGGACAAAATTACTTTGCGTTTAAATTTAAAATGACAGCATTACGTTGGATTAAATCGCCTTTGTTTAGTAGTTTGGAAAATTCTTGTTGTTGTTTAAATACAACTTAACCTGCTTTTGTTCAGCATAGACAATTAAGTTTAAGTATTAATATGATCATAAAGCAGTTACATAAAACGAACAACATCCAAATTTCATTTCTAAGAGTGCAGTAGCAATTCATATCCATCCATAATCAGCAATTGATGTCAATCATCAGCAGCAAATGACATCCCTCAGAAACATGTTGCAACCATCATGTATGTGAAACCAGTGCCTTGGTGTGCAGTCCATGTCCATGTGCATGAAAAACAAGTCCATGAACTCTAAAAAAGCTAGAAGCAGCAGAAAAAGAAAAGGAATTCCCTTACTTTGATTGAAGTGTAGGTAGACAGTCTGTATGATGTTTTTCTCAAGTTCAAACCTGGATCAGATGGAACTGCTTAGCCATTGCTCAACAATGAATGATGGGAGCATTTTAGTCCAGGTGTGAGTTCATGTGTGTGATCCTGATGTGAGCAGGTCTGTCCATCAGATCAGGTGTGTTTTTTTTGGCAACAGTCATTGAGGCAGAAGGTGTTGACACACAGGTGGTGAATGGAGGCAGCAGGCAGGAGGCAGGACAGAGAGGACACACGTCCATCCAGGCAGGACAGAGTAGACAGACGTCCATCCATGAGGAAAGTGCATGAGGTGATCTGTGTAGAAATTAACACAAACATGAACATGTACAGATACAGCTGGACAATGACCTGCAAAGAAAACATGAAAAACAGACAGAGAACAAATTCTACTCACTGCTGATGTTCACAAACAGGTGACACAAGAGACAAGCTAGGGTAGCAGGCAGGAGGCAGGACGAGAGAGGCAGGACAGAGAGGCAAGAGCAGCAGGTGGTTCTGTTGAAACCCACACACAGATGTCAACATCTGCAGATAAGAAAACACAGACAAGAACAACTTCTCCTTACCTGTGTGGTGTGGTGCATTTGTGGAGCTGGAGGAGGTACAGGAGGCTGGTCCATGAGGCAAGAACAGCAGGTGGTTCTGTTGAAACCCACACACAGACATCAACATCTGCAGATAAGAAAACACAGACAAGAACAACTTCTCCTTACCTGTGTGGTGTGGTGCATTTGTGGAGCTGGAGGAGGTACGGGAGGCTGGCCCATGAGGCAAGAGCAACAGGTGGTTCTGTTGAAACCCACACACAGATGTCAACATCTGTAGATAAGAAAACACAGACAAGAGCAACTTCTCCTTACCTGTATGGTGCATTTGTGGAACTGGAGGAGGTACAGGAGGCTGGTCCATGAGGCAAGAACAGCAGGTGGTTCTGTTGAAACCCACACACAGACATCAACATCTGCAGATAAGAAAACACAGACAAGAACAACTTCTCCTTACCTATGTGGTGTAGTGAAGAGTTGTGGAGATGGAGGAGGTACAGGAGGCTGGACCATGAGGAAAGAGCAGCAGGTTGGTTCTGTTGAAACCCACACACAGACGTCAACATCTACAGAAATGAAAACACAGACAAGAACAACTTGTCCTTACCTGTGTGGTGCACATGTGTGGATGGACCAGAGGGGCGTGACGCTTTGGAGGTTGTCGAGAGAGAGGTGATGATTACAGTAGATGTAACATAAAACAAAAAATTAATAAAAAAAAATTAACATGTCTTTGCTGTACCTTTCCGACGATGCTGTGCTGGTATGTGAAGGTGGGCAGGTCAGTGATGGGATGGTGGAGCTGGTGGAGAGGAGGGGGAGGAGGAGGAGCAGCAGGTTGTGAACATAAGCAGATACAAATTGATTAACAGATGAAATTAATGTGTGTAACATGACACAACTCAGAAAATTAAAAATAACATTTCATTACAGTGCTGTACCTGGAGGGAGGGAGTGGGGGGAGGCATCTTTTACTGGGGAGAGGGTGGGCTGTCCATGGCCTCCTCCTGGCTTGCTGCAGGAGGACTGGATGGCCTTTCAGCTGGTGCACCAGCAGATCCTGGAGGCGGTGCTGGGACCTTTGTCACAAATTTGAGCATGTTGCTCTGCACCTACTCCCGCTTTTTGCCATCCAGGATCTGCTGGTAACATGCAACGTCATTCAGGACAGCCCGAGAGACCCTGGAGAACCTCTCCCCATCGGGGTCCTGCTTCTCCATCCTCGCCAGGAAGCTTTGGAGGTCTTTAAAGCCCAGCACCATCTCCTGCCTGGTGAAGGTCTTGGCCGGAGGGATGGAGGTGACCTGCTCCTCTTCCTCATCTGGGACATGCCTGTCCAGCTGTGTGTTTAAATGTGTTTTGATCCTCACCGGTCGTAACATATTTATTGGGGGCTCGTCCGGGATCTGAATTAGTATTGGGGGCTCGTTTGTAAGGTACTGTGTTTTTTGAGTTGTCTGCTCATCTGTTTGTCTGCACAGGACAAACTTGTTGGAGTGTTTCAGTGAAGCACTTGAGTTTTTAGACGGCTCATGTTTGCTGAGCACCTGCTATGCATGTTTGTGGGAGTCTGGTTTTGAGCAGACATTGTACTTTTAGTGCCTAAATATTGAGAGTGTTGTGAAGTTTTTTGAAGCTAAGTGTTTTTGGATAGCAGTTAATAGAATTAACTGCTCCTTTTTACATTTGGTGTGTTTTGACAGCTGTGTGCTGTAGTTTGCACTCTCTCTGGAGCTGACAGGACCAGCTCCTGGTTGCTGATTGAGCTGAAACACGCAGCTGTGTGTGTGTGTTTTTGGATTGTGCTGCGTTCAAATGCAGCTGGGATTTTTGCTGTTGTTTACAGTGAAAGTCTTTTGAAGAGGGGTACAGCTTAAAAGCTGTTTGTGTCCACATCATGGTGTTCAATTTAAAGAAATTTATTGAACAACCCACAGTGCAGGTCTTTGCTGACTGCACTATAGAACAAATGTTGAGTGTGGCAGAACACTTCAACATTGATGTAAGAGGCCGCATTCATGAAAAACATTTTAAAGGTGAACTGTTGGCTAAATTATGTATGCTTGATATTTTTCCTGAGATAGATGAAGCAGAACATCAAAAGGAAAAAGAAAATGAAGCTGCTTTAAAAAGAGAACATGATGAACGAATAAGGAAAGAAAAAGAGTTTATTTTAGAGCAGTTCGAAATTAACAAAAGAAACTTAATGATTAAACGCCAAGCTCTCTTGAAAGAACAAGAGCTTGGGCAACGGAGACTTCAAGCTGCTCTGGATGAAATTAAGCGTCTTCAGGAACAAGAGGATTTGGAACGGCTGAGAAGGCTGACAATTCAACATTCCTGCCCCACTGCCTGTCATCCGGTGGTAACTGCACCAGTGCTTTGCACTCGAGCAGGTGAGCTACCACACGCATGTCCTGACTTTGTTGCATCATCTGTGTCTATGCGGGCGCCTCTCACACCTCAACAGAAGGAGACGCCTCAAGAACATCTACCGGAGGAAGAAGACGAGATCAATTTGAGTAACAGCTTCCTGATGAACTGTGAAGCAAACCCGATTCCAGTGGAGGAGGTGAAACTCTTGCTTCATCTTCAAGAAGTAGATGACGATCTCAGTGACTGTTTCTTACAGATGTTTGACACTGAACATGAAACTAAACCTGACACTGAACTTAAAACTGAACAAACCACAGTTCAGTCAGATGAGGACATAATAGACTTAGAAGAGCTAAAGGAGGATGACTTTGAACTGAGGGAATGTTTTTTATTTAGCTCTGAGGAAGAGGATGTCCCAGTGAGCCTAAGAGAGATAAAGCCACACATGACACCTTCTCCTGCTCCTTTATGTCCTATTTCGGCCACTACAGAAATCACAGAGAAAGTGGTGGTGGATGACATGGGACCGTCGCCTCAACCTAAAGCAAGAGATGGGTCTAAAGAACACATGTTACTGTCTGTGAGAGATGAAATGCTGCTGCCCTATATAGGACATATTGTGCATGAATCTGCATCTAACACATTTTCCTGTGTTTTCAGTGTGGCTGATAGTAAAACGGCTACAACTGACCAAAAGGTGTCATTACAGCCGACCAGAGAGAGCTGTTTAGTACTGACCAGTACTGAAGTGAAGGAGAACAGTTGCCCTCTGTCTACAAATGAGAGACAGCTCTCTTGTTTTCTGATTAACCTCATCAAACATGGTGTTGGTGTTTGGCGGGCTAAAAAGAAAACGCTTTTTAGGGTAAAACCAGACCCAAGACGTCATTTTGGTTTTAAAACTTTTTGAGTGACTGTAGAGAGTTTGTTAGTGGTTTGACGGACTAGTTTTTAACGAGGTTTTTAGTCTGTTTGAGTGATGGGGACCGCTATACGTAACCTCACTGTTTTTATATGGGTCATGTACAATGTTTTTACCTAACATCTACATCACCCCATACAAAATATTTAGCGGTGGGAGTGTTATGTATCCTGAAGGGATTTAATGGATTTTTTTTAAACCTCCCATTATGTTTAGGTCACCTGAAGTCTGCAGCCTCCTGCTACACCTTTTTTTTTACTCAGCTGATCAGGCTTGATTAGCTGAGCTGCAAACACCTGCTGGCTCTCTCCCTTTTATAAGCTGGGAGCAAGAACCAGAACAGTGTGGAGGTTGAGATAGCCAACTGAGGTTGGTGGATGCAAGCAGGAGCTTGTTGGAGCAACTTGAGAGCCTTATTGGAAGGTAAACCAAGTTTATTGAAAAGCTTGTAGTGCATGGAGTTTCTCCATCCTCCCTAACTGTTTGTGAGCTCTAGTTAATCTAGAGTTTGTTTGTTTGCTCCTGTTGGAGTGTGTGTTTGTTGGAGCACCTGAGTGCTCTTGTGGACTCCTTGTAGAGTCGTGTGAGCTCTAGTTAATCTAGAGTTTTGGCTGTGGTGTGCTCCTGTAAGAGTTGTGTTTAGGAGCACGGTGTGTCCATAAGGACTCTTTAGATAGAGTGAGTTAGGAACACTGACAGTGTTCTGTTTTGTGACCTCAAGGTAACCTGAGAGGTGTGGACTTGAGCCCTGAGGCTCAAGTGTGTTGAGTTTGAGACTGTAAGAGGTTTGTGTCTGTCCATAGGACAACAGTTGTTTTTTCCCTCTTATTTACTTTCATCACTTTCTGGTTGGGGTAAAGCGGTAGTCCTGTTTTCGCTTTAGTTCCTTATCTTAGGCCTAGAGTTTTGGTGCAGTTAGCCCGTTGTCCAACAGAATTCAACGGCTCTATAGGAGTTGGCTCTGTTGGGCAGCCTTATTTTGATTTTGGCCGCTTTTTCCCCAACCCATCTCTCTGTTGAACTTTCTTCTTTTTTTTTTAGTGTGACGTGGGATGCCAGGAGAAGCCGGTGGTGGTTCCACTGCTGCCGAAGTCTTTAGTTTAGTAAATAAAATTCTGTTAAACCTTTTTCTTGTGTCCAGCATCCTTTAAATGTGTTTTGATCCTCACCGGTCGTAACATAGGTCATCCAGGGACAAGTCCTGTCCTGCTGCACCCTGCAGCTGTTGGACATCGTCCTCGTCCATCTCAAGCTCCAGTGACCTGCCCATCCTCACAACGTCTTCTATGAATCTGTCCACTTCCTGGGAATCGTATACCTCCTGAACCAGCTGTGGACAGAGCTTCTTCCATGCGTCGCACAAGTTCTTTGGAGTCACACGTTCCCAGGAGTTGCCAATGTTCAGCACAGCATTGTGGATGTTGTACTGTCTCCAGAAGTCTTTCAGGGTGACTTCTGAAGAGTTTTCTGTTGCCTCCAAAGCATCACGGATGACCCTCTGAAGGTAGTACGCCTTAAACGTACTAATCACCCCCTGGTCCATTGGTTGGATCAGGGACGTGGTGTTCGGCGGCAGGTACACCACCTTCACATTTGGGTGCAAGTCGGTGAGATCAGGGGGGTGTCCTGGAGCGTTGTCCAAGACCAGCAGGACTTGAAAAGGAATCTTTTTGGAGTTGCAAAAACGCTGGACATCTGGCACAAAGTGGTTGGTGAACCAAGTTGAAAACACAGCCAGTGTCACCCAGGCCTTTTTATTTGATGTCCAATAGACTGGCAAGCATTTTTTATCAAGCTTTTTGAAGGCTCTGGGTTTTTCAAATTGGTACACCAACAACGGCTTGAGTTTGCAATCCCCAGAAGCATTCCCCCCAACAGCAAGGTCAAACACTCCTTGCCGACCTTGTGACCTGGTGTTGTTCGTTCTGTCCTGCTGATGTAGGTCCTGTCTGGCAAACGCTTCCAGAACAGCCCTGTCTCATCGACGTTGAACACCTGTTGGGCAATTACCCGCTGTCCGTGATGATCTCAGCCAGTGTTTCAGGGAAGAACGCAGCTGCCTCGTGGTCAGCACCGGCGGCCTCACCTGTTTAAATGCACACAAACATGACACGGTTAAGCTGTTGTAACACTGTAATAAAAGGAAAAATGAAAAAAAAAAAACGTAAGTCGTGGACTACCTATTAAAAAAAAAATTGGGAAATTAAATGCTCACCCTGTATCTTGAGGTTGTGAAAATTGTGTCTCTCTTTGAAGCGTTGAAACCAACCTTTGGAGGCGTTGAACTGCTCTGGTCCAGTGCCCCTCTCTCCCCCATCACCTCCCCCTGACGTCCCTTCTACTGCGCTCTGTGCTGTTGTCCCTTCTCATGCGCTCTGTGCAGACGTCCCTTCTCCAGGATCGCTCTGTGCACCCCCTCCCCTCTGCACCTCCCCCACTCCTTGCTTGTTCTTGCAGCCTACGATAAATCCTCCTTGCCTTTTCACATATCACAGACATGCTGACGGGCACATGCCTTTGCGTACAGTCTTCCAGCCATAGCACCAGCAACCTTTCCATCTCCACAATCCTACCTGTCCTCTGCTTCGTTATTATAGTTTGGGCAGCACGGTGGCACAACTGGTAGAGCTGCTGCCTCTCAGCGAGAAGGTTGCCGGTTCAAATCCCGGTCCGGGGCCTTTCTGGGTGGAGTTTGCATGTTCTCCCCGTGCATGCGTGGGTTTCCTCCGGGTACTCCGGTTTCCTCCCACAGACCAAAAAACATGCTTGTTAGGCTGATTGGTGACTCTAAATTGACCCTAGGTGTGAGTGTGAGAGTGGATGGTTGTTTGGTGTGAGTGAGACAGGTCCCTCTTGTAAATGAGTCCCCGTGACTCAACGAGGCTAGCCTGTATAAATAAAGGTTGAATGAATGAATGAATTATAGTTGACCTCATGGGAGCCGAATCACGCACGTGATGTAAAATGCGCTCTCTGTCCTTCGTAATCGTTCCCACAGTCGACCTGGCTAGCCCTAGCTTGTCTCAAATCGCCTTCGGTGTTATGCTCTGATCTGACATTTTTATTATTTTTACTTTCGTCTCCAGCGTAATTGTCGTACGCGGTTTCTTACCCTCACCCGTGTAGTGATACAGACGGTGGTCTTTGATACACCTTCGTCTCTTTGATATGTCTCAGTGACACCTTTTCACTGATACTCTCAGAAAAAGACATTGACACTATTTTATTACATTATTTTGAATCAAAACACAATAAGTCATAAGAGACTCTCTTATTCCTCTATTTTTGTGTTAATGAATAACCTTGTGTTACTTGTATAAGCATTATTGAATTCAATGTTTGTTAAGTCAAAGACTGTTTAATTCAAACTGTTTAATTCAAGTTGGAAATCCAATGTTATTTCAAAATAATGATCACTTCTTCATATGATGAATCAAACGGTGAAAGTGAATTAATATGTCAGACTGAACTCGATCAGTTTTGTTAGAAGTTAGAACACAGTTTTAATCAGTTGTTTTATGAAGCTGGCTCCAGTCTAATCTGTTTCTCTGTCTTCATTCTAAACAACTTCTTCTCTGTTCTAAAAACTGATCTTCTCCTATCCGAGTGACCTTCATCCACTGGTTTGTTTGGACCAATCAGAGAAGAACAACAAGTCACTGATCACAGATCCTTCCTTAAAGTTCTAAGCTTTTGCTGGAACTGAGAGTTTGCTGAGGACCTCAATGCCCTGATGAGGCTCCCCAAAGAACTGATGATCGTCTGGTCAACACGCTAATGACCACGTCATTCAGTTAAAAGATTTATAACATGCCAAGTTATAAATCTATTTCAAGCTGTGAAAAGCTTCACTTTATTGACATTCCTTTACGGAACGTCTTATCTTGAACAACAACACCAGGAGCTGCCGTTACTTTCGGTTCGAGTCAAGGCGCACGTCTGGAGACGCTGAGAACGGTAAACGAACTGACCAAACTGGACCGAGGGAGACTGACCATCTTCACGAGGTAAAAGTCGTCAAATGCTTTGCCAAGGGTACCAACGTGTAGCCGAGTTCAGCCGGAGAGCTGCCATGCTTCTGGTTAAACACATCAAGATAACTCCCTGACTCTTAACTTTTCTTCCTCCATTTTTCTCCTCCTAAACCTTTATCTTCCTAAGCCAGAAACTAAGTTAATGTACCTACAGAAATGAGTAAAATATCATCCTTCACTTGTTCTGTTGTTCCTATATTTCATCTGTGCTGAAGTTAATTATAGGAAAAATAATCAACCAATCATGTACAAATGTGTGATGTAATTTATAATTATGTTAAATAAATGGTGCAGTCCTGCTGTACCAACATAAGTTTAACATTTCCTGTGAATTACATCTGGTCAAGGTATAGAATTATTGGTATTAAACTGAAAAAGAGAGAACTCGTTTAATTAATGATGTATTTTTGTGTCAGTCTAAACCCTGCCAATTTATACATCTAAAATATAGGTAAGTCAGTAAACTGACCCCGTCCTATATTACTACATTGGTGGCCCGTGAACAGGTCTCTGAAAAGTTTGATATTTAATATTTCTGTACTTTGAATGTTGGCATAATTTTGTCCAAGTTTTTAGACTCTGAAAACGATAGTTTTTTGGCTGGGAAAGTGTGTCAAGCTGCAGGAAACTGCTGGTTAATGTCACTTGTAGCTGAGGAATTGTCTTTACTCAACTTGTAAACGTTTGTTGAAGTTTTTGGGTTAAAATCTGATGTTGCTGTGTGGTTCTGGTTCTGAGTCGTTTGGACTCTTTGCTGACGTGTCACAGATAAACGCGCATCTACGTTTGACCTCCGTGTCAAAACTGTGCCTATAATAGCTTCATAGTTCATCTGGAAAATTGCTGTCGAGTGGTATCGTTACATTTTAAGCAGGAATAATAGCATCTTGTAGTCTGAAGCTGTCGGATCGAGGTTCTGGTCCCGGTCCATTTAGCTCTGACGGGTTGCTATACGGTAAAAAGTCCGTGTTGGCGACATTTATCTTGCTATTTTTACTGGGCGCAGCTTGGTAAAACTGTTCTGATGTGAAACGATTTGTTCACGGAATTTTTGTGGTGAATTTTAGCGTTTTGAGTTGAAAAAGAGTCTAGGTTTGATAAGCTAAATGCTGACGCTACGTTACATCTGTTGTCATGCTGTGGTTGGTTCAAGGTGATCACGTGATACACAGTTGATCGTCAAATTTCAGTTTTGTTCACACAATTCTGACAGATTATCTGGCTTGTTTCGTTTTTAGGCATAAAATATCGTCAGAAACTGTTTAACCGCGGTGTTTTGAGATATTTAAAGGGGTTTTAGAGCGTTTAGACGTCGGTAGAACTCAAACGTCCGACTGCACGCACGTCCCTAAATGCAACACGAACGACACGTCAACGGAAGTGACGTGACCCCGATAGAGAAAAAAAGGAAAAAGATCGTTTTTTTTTATATCTGAAAGTTCACAGAACTTGTTCTAAACATTTTAAACAAATCGATTCGTTTCTTAAATGAACGTTTGTTTAGGCGATTGTCACATCCAGGCTAAAACTCATCCCAAAAGTTGACGTTTATCCGATTTAGTTTAAAGCTACGGCTAAATGCTAAAAGGTAGTCAACGCGGCCTTAGAGCCAACAGCGCCGCTTTAGCGGCCAGAATGAGTAATTACAGTCACATTGTGGTAATTTAAGCTTTAAAAACCTGCAATCTGCTGGTTAAAAGTATGAGAACAAGAAACATTTACACAGAATAGATGCTAAACCCTCTGCATTTATTTTAAAACATCTGTAATGTTATGTTGAGCATACAAAAACCCCAGTTTATTTTAAATAAAAAAATATTTAAAATAACAAACAAGAGATCCTATTTTCACTCCTGATAACTGTCAAAATACAGCAAAACAGTTTAGCCAAACCGCAATACATCTTTTTAAGGCATGATGGAGCAGCTTCTTGGGAACATTTTAGTGTCAATATTGCATTTATTTCAAATCTTTTAAAAAGTGTTTGAGTAAGTAAAACGAAAATCATGCTTGTGTTAGTTAGTAACTGTTGTTAAAAAATAAGTTATATTTAAAGTTAACACTGCTTGCATTTAACTTTTACAGGTTCATTAAGGGTAAGTCCTGAAAGAAGGTACCTATGAATAGAAATACTTATTACACGGTGAAACACTTATACCACACAGCTGGTTAGTTTGATTGACTCAGTGCTACATTAAAAGTGAACATTTATTTGCACACATTAAAATACGAACTGTCTTATTGATTTTCACAAAAAATCAAAACAAAGATGGAAGTTCCACAGCACTAAAAACATAGATATACGGAAGGATCTGTATTCGGATATTCCCGGAAATGGCCCGCAATGATCCTTAAAAAATCCCAAAATCTGGATACTTATCTTTGGCAGATCCAAAATAAATGTGGCTGTTATTTGTCAAGGGCCTGCCAAAGATAAGTATCCGGATTTTGGGATCTTGGGATTTTTTAAGGATCATTGCGGTCCATTTCCGGGAATATCCGGAAATATAAGTATAAGTATATGTAAAGGATACGGAGATATACTACATCAGATCTTACCGTATATCTATGGTTTTAGTGCAGTGTTCAAGAAGGTGCGCGTCCAAGGCTCATACAGTATGTGCCTCTAGTAGACTCATACATCACAGGGTACCAAGAGGGACCCCGAAGCCGAGGACCTGCTCCCCCTGCACCTCGCACAGAGAGAAAATCTCTCTCATTGTGTGGTGACTACTTAGCTGCCCGAAATGTCTTGCAGGAAAAAGATGAACATCCTTTGCATTTCTTTGACAGGATTTTCAAGGCGTATGCAGGCGACATAATGGAACCGGGACTTGAAGAGCAGACGCTTTTCAAATCTGTTTTCAGAAATAATCTAATCTCTGATATTAGATTCAAGTTGCCATTGTACACCTGGTGTCAATTAGAAGTAACATCTTTGGATGAAATCAAACAGGGTGCTGTAACGATTTTTGAGGCTCACATGCAAAGCAAGACACCCTCTGAGGTGTGCCCAGGTCAAAAGGTCGTATCCCAGTCGCTAAAAATAGAAGAGGTTCTCTCTCCTATAGAAAGCGAGAATAAACACTGTCGTATTAAAGGCCCTCTGACCTCAGAGGAGATGGAGAACATACGTCGGTTGTTAGAAGAGTTGGATAATGC
>JBBPBX010067275.1:0-19447 GCA_038048925.1 Garcialebias charrua
CTCTGGCTCTGGAACCAGTTTCCTTGAGAGGGGTTGGACACTCTTCCACTCTGGAGTTGCCCCTGGTGAGAGGCGCCGAGCAGGAGTGGGCATACTTGTTGCCCCCCATCTTGGTGCCTGTACGTTGGGGTTCACCCCGGTGAACGAGAGGGTAGCCTCCCTTCGCCTACGTGTGGGGGGACGGGCTCTGACTGTTGTTTGTGCCTATGCGCCAAACGGCAGCGCAGATTACCCACCCTTTTTGGAGTCCTTGGAGGGGGTATTGGAGAGTGCGCCTCCTGGGGACTCCCTTGTTCTGCTGGGGGACTTCAACGCTCACGTGGGCAATGACAGTGAGACCTGGAGGGGTGTGGTTGGGAGGAACGGCCCCCCTGATCTGAACCCGAGTGGTGTTTTGTTGTTGGACTTCTGTGCTCGTCATGGATTGTCCATAACGAACACCATGTTCAGGCATAAGGGTGTACATATGTGCTCTTGGCACCAGGACACCCTAGGTCGCAGTTCGATGATCGACTTTGTTGTCGTCTCATCTGATCTGCGGCCGCATGTCCTGGACACTCGGGTGAAGAGAGGGGCGGAGCTGTCAACTGACCACTACCTGGTGGTGAGTTGGCTCCGATGGTGGGGGAGGATGCCGGTCAGACCTGGCAGACCCAAACGTATTGTGAGGGTCTGCTGGGAACGTCTGGCAGAGTCTCCCGTAAGACGGAGCTTTAACTCCCACCTCCGGGAGAGCTTTGAACACGTTCCGAGGGAGGCGGGGGACATTGAGTCCGAGTGGGCCATGTTCCGCGCCTCTATTGTCGAGGCAGCTTATCAGAGTTGTGGCCGCAAGGTTGTTGGTGCCTGTCGTGGTGGCAACCCTCGAACCCGGTGGTGGACACCGGCGGTGAGGGATGCTGTCATGCTGAAGAAGGAGTCCTATTGGGCCTTTTTGGCCTGTGGGACCCCGGAAGCAGCAGATAGGTACGACAGTCCAAGCGACATGCGGCTCGGGTGGTTGCTGAGGCAAAAACTCGGACGTGGGAGGAGTTCGGAGAGGCCATGGAGAATGACTTCTGTACGGCTTCGAGGCGATTCTGGTCCACCATCCGGCGTCTCAGGGGGAAAAGCGGTACGCAACCAACACCATTTATGGTGGGGGTGTCGTGCTGTTGACCTCAACTCGGGATGTTGTGAGTCGGTGGGCGGAATACTTCGAAGACCTCCTCAATCCTACTGGCACGTCTTCCACTGAGGAAGCGGAGCCTGGGGACTTTGGGTCGGGCTCTCCAATCTCTGGTGCTGAGGTCACCGAGGTGGTTAAAAAGCTCCGCGGTGGCAGGGCTCCGGGGGTGGATGAGATTCGCCCTGAGTTCCTTAGGGCTCTGGATGTTGTGGGGTTGTGTTGGCTTACGCGACTCTGCAATATCGCGTGGACATCGGGGGCAGTTCCCTTGGATTGGCAGACTGGGGTGGTGGTTCCCCTATTCAAAAAGGGGGACCGTAGGGTGTGTTCCAACTATAGGGGGATCACACTCTTAAGCCTCCCTGGTAAGGTCTATTCAGGGGTTCTGGAGAGGAGGGTCCATCGGATAGTCGAACCTCGGATTCAGGAGGAGCAATGTGGTTTTCGTGCTGGTCGTGGAACACTGGACCAGCTCTACACCCTCAGCAGGGTCCTGGAGGGTGCGTGGGAGTTTGCCCAACCAGTTTACATGTGCTTTGTGGACTTGGAAAAGGCATTCGACAGCGTCCCTCGGGGGGTTCTGTGGGGGGTACTCCGGGAGTATGGGGTACCAGGCCCATTGATATGGGCTGTTAGGTCCCTGTACGACCGGTGTCAGAGCTTGGTCCGCATTGCCGGTAGTAAGTCAGGCTCGTTTCCAGTGAGAGTTGGACTCCGCCAAGGTTGCCCTTTGTCACCGATTCTGTTCATAACTTTTATGGACAGAATTTCTAGGCGCAGCCAAGGTGTTGAGAGGATCCGTTTTGGTGGCCTTAGAATCGCTTCTCTGTTTTTTGCAGATGATATGGTCCTATTGGCTTCATCAGATCGTGATCTACAGCTTTCGCTGGAGCGGTTTGCAGCCGAGTGTGATGCGGCCGGGATGAGGATCAGTTCCTCCAAATCCGAGGCCATGGTCTTGAGCCGGAAAAGGGTAGCATGCCCTCTCCGGGTCGGGGAGGAGGTCCTGCCCCAAGTGGAGGAGTTTAAGTATCTCGGGGTCTTGTTCACGAATGAGGGAAAACTGGAGCGTGAGATCGATAGGCGGATAGGTGCAGCATCCGCAGTGAAGCGGGCGCTGTACCGGTCTGTCGTGGTGAAGAGAGAGCTGAGTCAAAAGGCAAAGCTCTCAATTTACCGATCGATCTACGTTCCCACCCTCATCTATGGTCATGAGCTTTGGGTTGTGACCGAAAGAACAAGATCTCGGATACAAGCGGCTGAAATGAGTTTTCTCCGCAGGGTGTCTGGACTCTCCCTTAGAGATAGGGTGAGAAGCTCAGTCATCCGGGAGGGACTCGGAGTAGAGCCGCTGCTTCTCCACATCGAGAGGAGCCAGTTGAGGTGGCTCGGGCATCTGGTTAGGATGCCTCCTGGACGCCTCCCTGGTGAGGTGTTCCGGGCATGTCCCACCGGGAGGAGACCCAGAGGAAGACCCAGGACACGCTGGAGGGACTATGTTTCTCGGCTGGCCTGGGAACGCCTTGGGATTCCCCCAGAGGAGCTGCTCCAAGTGGCTGGGGAGAGGGAAGTCTGGGCCTCCCTACTTAGGCTGCTACCCCCGCGACCCGACCCCGGATAAGCAGACGAAAATGGATGGATGGATGGATAGTTACTACCTTTGATTAGAACCCTCACATATTACTGTATGTTGAAGCATTCATGAGTTACACCTTTATGGTGATGGTGTCCAAATTTGTGGAAATGTTGGACTCCAATTTGACACTTTGAAATATGCATGGACATACTCTCATTATAATATGTCTATAATAATTTGTGTGTGTGTGTGCGTGCATGTGTATGCGTGCGTGTGTGTGTGTGTGTGTGTGTGTGTGTGTGTGCATGCGTGTGTGTGTGTGTGTGCTATTGTTACAAAATTTGAATTGGCAATAGTTAAGAGTTGATGTTGCAACTTCATTAAATTTTCCTGTCCATGCCTCCATCTCTCCACAGTCATAAACATAAATATTTTTTTAAAATTCAGATGAGAAACAAATGTATGGTTTTGTATGTTTCAACTTCAATAACTATATATTAGTTACAGTTACAATATTTATGACACAAAATTCAGATTGTTACCTTTACAGAGAGACCAAGCTTTTAAATTTACTCCAGAGGTTTCAAGAACAGCATTTAATTTAATTTGGGTACCATTATCCAGGCATTTCGACCTCCTTTTTGGTGGTATTTAACAGGTTCCATAGCTTTAATCTAATAACCCTTATACAAACAAATGTCGAACTTCACAACATGGACACATCATGGGTCAACAATAACAAATACTGTACTGTAATATTGTCAAGGCAATGTGGTCAAAATTCAGGGTCAGTGATCACTACAGTTTTTGAATAGCTCTACACTGATAATAGTTTCCCATAGACATGTCAAACTGCACACAGACACCTCTTCTTTCTTCTGTTTCAGCTTTTCCCTTTTCAGGGGTTGCCAAAGGAAGTCATCCTCCATCTCACTCTGTCCTCTGCATCCTCTGTCCTCACTCCAATAACCTCCATGTTCTTTCTGACGTCATGGTTTTTGTTTTGTTTGTTTGTTTGTTGCATTAATTATTGTATTGTGTCTTGGTAACTACATTGCTAACATCCTTCCACCGATATTCCAACTGTCCCACCTCTGGACATGTCTTAGACATCTCAGTAAAGCATCTCTAAGTTTATCTCTCAGTTATTAAACCTGTGCCGTCTCTTTGAATATCTCATTCCTAATCTTCTTTGTCCGTGTCATTCCCAAGGAGAACCTCAACATCATTCATTTGTGCCACTTCCAGTTCTGACTCCTGCATTTTTGTCAGTGCCACTGTCTCCAAATCATACAACATGACTTGGCTCGCTGTGGTGTTGTAAACCATGCCTTTGACCTTTGCTGCCACCTCTTTGTCATTAGTCTCTTTAAACCTTTCTCTGTCCTTCCTGGACAGTCTTCATGAAATATTAAATACATGCCCAGTTTCCCTAATAGTCTACCCTAAGTAAAAAACAAAGTCCATGTTCAATAATCCAGGTATACAATCCAACAATTTTCAGTCAGGTCATCTGGACAGTTTCTTTTTTTGTGCTGAAATGTTTCACCTTCCATCCAGAAGGCTTCATCAGTCAAGGAAACACAAAAACTAATTCTTCCCCCAACAGCTTCCTCCAAAGTGAAAAAAAAAACAGTTATGTTGGTGCTAAGTGGTCTCTTTGGCACGCCCCCTCCTTCGGTGCCAGCCCTCTCCCTCGTCGAGAGTCATGTACCTTAAGCACTTGAAATCATGCACCTGTGTGACCTCTGCTCCTTGTAACATCACTGTTCCGCCTGTCTCCCTCTCATCCACACACATGTACACTGTCTTACTAAAACTGAATGTCATCCATCTTCTTTCAAGTCCATACTGAGGTGGCTGGGGCTGAGTGGTTAGAGTACCTGTAGTTGTTCTCCAATGCAAGAGTTGGGGATTCTCATCCACCAGCAGTCACATGCCTAAGTGTCCCTGGTCAAGACGCTGAACCCTCATTGCCTCTGATGTGTCCTATCAGTGTATGAATGTGATAAAGCACTCACTAATCTTTGTACAGATATAGTAGAGTACTGTAAGAATGAGGGCACAGATTGTGTTGTAAAGAGCTTTGAGTATCTTGATCAAACAGAAAGGTGCTATATAAGTACAATCCATTTACCATATAAAATGAAAAGTAAATGGAAGCAATGGTGCATGACTACAAACAACAGTCTTCTGTAGTACTGTGCGATATGACGATATATATCGTGGGGACGATAGAAACGTGTCTATCGTGCTACTTGCCTTCTATCGTCTCTATCGTGATAAAATAATTTGTTAATTATTCATGCAAATAAATAAAGTAGGTTACGATGAAATGTAATGGTGTTGTCACTTTGCTTAAACTCAGTTTATATATGTGATAAATAAGAATAAAAAAATAACTTACGCAAAGAAGCTTCATATTAGCTTGTAGTTTTGTGACATGACGGCACTGCTTTATGTTTGACGCTTTATGTTTGACGCACACGCGGGTTTGCGACACATGCATTATGTTGTTAAACTCGAGAGCAACGGAGACGCAGGGGCATGAAGCCAGTGTCACAACAAGGAGAAACAGCTGCACAAGCAGCCCAAGAAGAACTTTTACCAAAAAGAGGGGGAACGCTTTATGTTTGACGCACGCGCGGGTTTGCGACACATGCTTTACGTTGATAAACTCGAGAGCAATGGAGACGCAGGGGCATGAAGCCGGTGTCACAACAAGGAGAAACAGCTGCACAGGCAGCCCAAGAAGAAGAACTTTTACCAAAAAGAGGGGGAACGGCTGTTATCCACCTTATTCTTGGGGGTGTCACTGTAGAAGCGATAATGTGCCGTACTTCCGTTTGACCCCGGAAGTAGAATTTTTGCATTGGCTCCTCGTTGTTTGCTTGCTAATCTGCGCGCATCGTAGAAGTTCTGTTGAAGTTCTGTTTTCTGTTATTTCGAGCTAATATTGTCACGAAGATGTCTTGAGGAGCTCGGGTACCTGTTGCGCTGTTCATGGCTGTATGAATAATCACACGAAGCTGAATTTGTGGCTGCAACTAGTGTGTGTTGAACATGCTCCGAAAACAAAAACCTGCATCCTTCTTTGTGGCTGGGCTACGAGAAACCACCTGAAAAAAGACTCTGTATCCTCCAGATGATCGAGAACACCAGGTATGATTTAAGAGACAGCTTTTAGTGTTATGATTTTATGTAGTCAGTAATTAAATGATACTAATATTTTCGTTCATAACTGGCAAATAAACACACGCACCTATATGTATGCTGTGTGTGCGTTTATTTATACATATCTATCTATATATCTATATATATATATATAATATAGGTGTGTGTTTATATATATATATATATATATATATATATATATATATATATATATATATATATATATATGTAGTGTGTGTGTGTGTGTGTGTGTGTGTGTGTGTGTGTGTTCATAAATGAACCCTAAAGTTTGTATACTGTACTTTTACTTTCAGATGGGCTTGATGAGAGTGTGGAGCTGCTCAACACCACCAGTCACATGCAGCATGACTGTTGGAATGTGGATTGACATAATGTCAGAACAAACCAACAACCTTATTCTATGGTTGCCCCGTGAAACAATTAAAGCAACATGTTTTGCAGAAAGCTAAAAACTTGGACTCCAGAAGTGAATCATACATGCAAATAACACTGTGAAATATTTATTGGCTGTTTCTCCCTCTGGAATAATCATGTTTATTTCAGATGCTTATGGTGGTAAATGCAGTGACAGGTATATAACACAGAACTCTGGGTTTCTGGACTATCTGCGTGCTGGAGATGAGGTGATGGGTGATCGTGGTTTCACAGTGAGGGACCTGCTGCAAGAGCTATGGTGTCAATGTAATCGTTCCAGCATTCACACGCAAAGGATGCCAGCTTATTTCAAGTGAGAAGTGAGAAGACATTAAATGTAAACATTTTTCTCAAACATGTACAGTACTGGTGTACTTGCTGTAAACGTAACACAACTCAACATGTTTTTTAAAGGATGCAATGTTAACTATATTACATTAGAAAAGTATTTGCTAAAATGATTCATTTGTTATGTACAATAGTTGACTGTTAACCTTCTTACAAGGTTAGGTTTTTGTGTGCACTATATCAGTTAATTTTGGATTAAACTACTGTTTCTATCTAAATGTCACTTTTGTCATTATCAAGTTTTTAAAGATCGTTTCCTGTCTATTTCATTATTTGTTTTCATTTACTGTATTTTATTAAAAGTTCTCAAGGTGCTTCATTTGTGAATCAGTAAAGTATTTGTCAAAAGAAATGTCAAGCTCCAGGTGCTCAGTTGGTGTCCAGATAAACATCTTGCAGCTCAAAAGTCCAAAGCAACATCATTGTTAGCTGGACCTGGAGATGTGGATTTTTAATGCTTAGACTGGGCTTTATGTTTGTTTAAATAAAGTGTCCCACCTCTCTTAACATAACAGGACCAACCTTGTTACTGTGAAGATACTAGTAAGCTTCAGAGCTTTTCAGATTGCTCATCGCTTCGCCATCTGAAGCAACTGTCAAAGTAGCTAAGTATGCTAGTAGCTAAACATGCTAGTGTACGTTATTTTCGGCCACTTCTTCAAGTCGTCCTCCCACCCCTCAACAGCTGTAGGTAGCGGTAAAACAATATCTCTACATTTGAGTTGTGATAGTTTATGTTCCCACATATTTTATGACCTAAAACCTCTGACGAAAACCGGTTAGCGCGTTGCTAGTGTGTAACAAAAGTGCCGGTTCTGACTTTCAGCGGAAGTCGTTCACATAATTCGCGCAAGGCATCATGGGGCGTAGGAATAAGGTGGATTTGGGTACATTTTGGATTCAAGAAGTCTGACACGGAGCAGAAAACGGTAAGCTGCAAACTTTGTCACAATGCCGTTCCCTCGCCCGACGCCAACACAACCAATCCACAACACAAACCAAATACTAAATTAATTGTGCTATACCATGATATATATCGTTATTGCGATATAAAAAAGTCCATATCGTGATATATGATTTTTTTTTTCCATATCGCACAGCACTAGTCTTCTGCTAAGTTCATGGCAAAACACCAACACAGACGTTCTGGTTTTTAGTATTTTACATTGCTTTATAATGTAGCTGTTTGTTTTTGTTTTGTTTTTTGTTGTTTTTTATATATCAGCAGTGTGTGTTTGCATCTGTGCAGACTTGAAATACTTACATATCAAGTTTTGAAAGAATTGCCAGATGGCTGTGTTCTCATGAGGAAACTATCAAGGTTAATGACAATGTAATAAGTGGAATTGTGTGTAATTAGATTGATGGATGAAATCAAAGTAAGAGCATATTTGTGATAGTGTGAATGCACCGACATGTCTGCAGACACACATCAATGCCATTCTTCTTCTTCTTTTGGCTTTTCCCTCTTCAGTGGTCGCCACAGTGAGTCATCCTCCTCCACATCCTCCATGGAATTAATGGAACAAATAACTACTGCTGTCGATCAAAAAAAATATTGTGTCAGTATTTTTGTTGATTTAAAAAAAGCATTCGATACTATTGATCACACCACTCTCCTTGAAAAACTGAACAAATATGGTATTAGAGGACCAGCATTACAGTGGGTATCTAGCTATTTGAAAGATAGGAAACAATTTTTACAAATAAATGATGTAAGATCTGACCTCTGTAATATCACATGTGGAGTTCCCCAGGGCTCTGTGCTTGGACCAAAGCTATTTATTTTGTGAATGACTTGGTAAATGTGTAGTGGGCATGACCGTGTCCACTTTGATACACCTGTGTATTTTTTGAACTGTTCCAGAGATGACCTTTACTGACCTCTCAGTAAAGCAAGACATTTACTACAAATTATTCCATTAGTTGTAATCTGAGAACATAGTCACCAAAAGAGACCATTTCTATCTTTGATTTTATTCTGATGTGATCAAAAGAATAACTTTTGTCATTTTCATGATATATGTTATGCTGTTATTCTTTTAATATGGAGTATTACTGTGTTACTTGACCATATAATGGTGTCAGAGTTGAATTTTATGTCAAACTGTGCTTTTCAGATTTGTTTTAAAAGTGTTAAGACGCTAATCCAAGTATTTTACCTCTTGGAGTCTATGCGTCTGTCTTTTTCCTAAACATTTCTCTCTGCTGCTGGCTGTAACCTTGGGTCGTGATAACGGCAAGTGAACTCCTCGACTGCTTCTTCTGAACCAATCGGAAAGAGACAAGTTTCAGAGTTCTATCTTAAGGTTCTAAGCTAAGCTGAATTGTTCAGAGTCTGCTGGGAACTTCAAGAGATGTGAACTTTCCCAAAGAGCTGGATGGACGTTTAGTCACACGCTAAGGACACGTCATCCAGTTAAAGGCTGATAACATGTTTGTTATGAGTCCACTTGAACCGAGCGTACAAGCTCAGAACTTTGAATTAAATTCCTTTATGGAATAAGTTATCTTGAAGTCAACCAGTAGCTGACATATTTTCTGATGATCGACGCGGATCCCAGGAGACGTTGAAACGTAAACCAGAACCGGCTCGGACGTGCTGGACCTGCAACGATTCTGTACGCCTGAAAGGCTGGTGTCATCTCTTTATCAGACTCGTCGTCAAAGGTAAAGAGCTGTTTACAAACGTACCTGGATTTCAGCAGAAATCTGATGGGAAGTGTCACTTCTGGTAACATGCTCAAGACAATTTCCTTTAAACCATCTCTCCTCCTATTTCCTTTCCCCTCAATTCTAAGCTGGAAACTATTTAAGTCATAGAGCCTCAGACTAAGTATGTTAACATCCTATATTTATGTCTGTTGTGTTACAATTTAAATGTGCTGACGTGTTAAATTGCAAGAAAGTGAAATCATGTCAATCAAGTGTAATGGTGTTAATTTAGTTGATTTATTTTAAATAAATGGTAGTGTCTTTGACATACCAAACTAAGTTAACGTCTCTGTCACTCAATGGCTTTATTTATTTATCCATCATAAAGATCACAGAAATATTGGGTAAACTGAAAAGAATCCGTGAAATTACTATTCAATCTGAATAAGTAATTAATTAAGGATAAAGAGGTCAGCTTAATACTAACCCCTGATAAAATCCTTTACATCTGGGTGACACCGTATGTGTTTAAAGACACAATATGGTGGTTCCCCTCATGTTTCCTTCATCTGGTGGCCCGTACCGGTTTCTGAAAGTTTATTGATAAATCTGTGGTTTCTCATGAACTGTAACGTCATGTTTGCATAATAGGATCCAAGTTTTGAAATCTGAGGATAATAATTTTGGCTGGAATTGTTCAAGACAGGCAGATTCTGCATGTTTTTTATCATTTGAAGCTGAGAGATTGTTATTCGTTCAACTCTTTAACACGCTGTTGGAAGCTTTAGGTGAGGTTTTGTCAGCCCGTGGTCTGTGGGAGGTTCTGGTTCGGTTCGGTCCAGTTCACGCACAGACTCCTGTACAAAGCTTTGTTGACCGCCGAGTCAAACTGCCTGAAGAGCTATCATTAACATTAACAAGATTGCTGTGCTGGTATTTTACATGTTAGTGCAGGTCAAAGAAGCATAGTACTGTTAGAGCGTGTCAGATAGTGGTTGTGAAACCCGAATTCTGCTCCTTTAAAGTGGACGGAACCAACTTGAACGCGGCTCCGAGAGAGTCCGTGTCGTGTTACAGTTGACGTGCTGGTTACTGAGCGTAGCTAAGTTGTGCCTGTTTTAAATGTGATTGCCATGTTTCAGAATTTTGGAGAGTTAATTTGAAGCGTTTGAGTTGTGAAAAGAGTCTATAAAGTTGCGTTCTATTGTGCTAAGGTAACGTTAAGGCGACGTGTCCTACACATTTGTTTATGAGCTGTGATTGGATAAACAAGAGCTGTGAGCTGTCAATCACTCTCGTAGCGAGCGCTGATTCGCTGAAGTGGGAACGCACGCCGTTGCGACCAACCCACTTTGTCGTCATTTCCGGCACTGCATTGGTCGAAGGTAAGAAAACTACATTCACCATGAATGCTTGGGAATAGTACTACAAGCGCTGTGATTGATTGGTTGACGTCACGTATCTGTGTAGCGAGCTCCGCCTCACTCAAGTACGAGAGCTGGTGACGCGCTGCGTCGACCCGCCTATTTTTGTCGTCATTTCCAGGTGCACTTTGGGTGACAAGCAGTTCACACTCACAGGACAAACTGAGATTTCACTTAAAGTTTAAAAACTCATTTGAAGCCATCTAAACTGTCTAACAACATAAATTTGTCTCTGACAAGAACATGGTTCGAGCGATTATCACGGACACACTAGAAACTAACTCTAAAAGGTTGTTTTTATTTTAAATGCTGAATAAAAAAAAATCAGTCTCCTCGTGATAACATTAGGACTTGAAGCTGCCTCCTGTTGGTTAAAAGACGTTAACAGATGAGTTTTCTCATAAAACATCATAAAAAGTCAGCATTTTTATGGTAGAAACACCACCTGTAAAATTGTTCTGTACACAAACAAAACTCCTGTTTATTTTAAATAAAAATTTTAGAATAACAGAGGTACAGACAAACAATTTTTGCTCATTTTAAATACTGAAAGGTTTTAAAATAACATTCAATAAAGCATCTTCTATTTGATTTTCACATTAAATCAAAGAACAAATTGATGGAGAACAGAGCATTTCCACATTAAGCTCTTCACATCTCTGAATTTTACACAGAATTGGTGTACACTGTACACTTTTAGTTAAAAATTGCATTTTTAACGTTTTTCTGTGTACAACTAATGACTCCAGTTTATCTTAAATAAAAAGTTTAAAATAAACAAAAGTACATTTTTCACTCCAGATAACTGTAGCAACTCAAACAGTTTTACTGAATCTGAAATACATTCTCTTGGAGCAAAATAATACAAAATCTGCTAACATTTTAGTGTGAACATTGCATTTATTTGAAATGTTTAAAAAGGCGTTTGAGTGAAAGACAGAAAAATTAAGCGTGGTTTACTGTTAATTGTTTTAAAAGATAAGTCTATTAAGTTAATACGGCCACAAAGGCTTTAACTTACAACATTTTTCATTGAAGGTAAAACCTAAAATAAATAAAAAGGAACTAAATGTATGAAAGACTTGTTTATAGATTACAAGAATAAAACCAGAAAGCTGTTTTAGTTGAATAACTCACCGCTAAGAAAACATTTATTTGCATACACTATAATAAATACTAGGGATGTCCGATAATATCGGCCTACCGATATTATCGGACCGATATTGGCATAAAAATGTAAAATCTCTACATATCGGTATCGGTTTCTCTTCCGATAACAAAAGCCCGATAATTCACATTTTATTTAACAATGAAAAATTATAGTAGGCTGTATATTTTACTTGTTATTTTAGTTGACATTACATGTTCCAAGCTCTTTTACAGCTACAATGTTTAATTTTATTTGTTAAGTCAAATTTGTCCTAGCTATAGTGGGTATTGTCAGGATTATCTCAGGGAGAGCATGATCCAACCTATTGTTTAAGTTTTTTTTAAATAAATATGGCAGTTTTTCCATAACTTCAGTTGAAATGGTTCTTATTTTCTACAGACTGTTTGCCTATGGAATGTATCCAGTGGGGCAACACAATAAAGCAGACAAAATGTCCCTGACAGGAGATATATAATTTCACCTTAATATCGGTTTGTAATATCGGTTAATATCGTAATCGGAAATTAAGTGTTAAACAATATCGGCATATCGAATATCGGCAAAAAAGTCAATATCGAGCATCTCTACCATCTTATTGATTCAAACAAAATCAAAGCAAAGGTGGCAGAACAGATTTGAACATGTCACAGGACTACAAATTGATGAAAATCACTGATTTTTATTTAGAGTAACATCTTTACTGTTGAGCTGAGCACACATAAACACTCCAGTTTATTTTAAATAAAAAAATTGTTTAAAACAACAAACAGAAAGTCCTTTTTCACTCCTGATAACTGTCAAATGCAGTAAAAAATCAGTTCACTGAGACTGCAAGACAACTTTTTTAAGGCATGCTCGAGCAGCATCCTGTCACATTTTAGTGAAATCATTGCATTTAAGTCAGCCCTCTTTTATAAGCGTTTGAGTGAAAAGACGGAAATCAGGCTTTGGTTAGTTAGTAACTGTTGTTTGAACATAAGTTCTATTTAAAGTTAACACTGCAAAAGTGCATTTAACTTTTACTAATTTCATTGAGGGTAAAAACCTGCAGAAAAAGGTACCTATGAATACTTATTACACAGTGAAACGCGTAAACCACAGCTGATTAGTTTAGTTAACTCGGTGCATTAAAAGTGAATATTTATTTGCAAGCACTAACATGAGAACAATCTTATTTGATTTTTTCACAAAAAATCAATACAATAATGGACGTTAAACAGGGTGAAACAAGTGAGAGGGTCCGCTCCATCAGGGCCCCAAAATGGCTTAGAATGAGCCAAGGTGGTGACTGCTCAGTTGACAGGTACATGTGGCAAGAAGCAGGTGAACATCCTTTGATGTTTTACGACAGGCTTCTCAAAGCTCATTTTGTTGACAAATATACACCAGGCATGGAAGAAGATGAAGACTTTAAGTGGTCTTTCTTCTTACATCTCGTCTTTGAGATAAGATTTCAGCTGCTCACCATGGTTAATCCAAAAAAGCAAACCATGGAAGAAATAAAACAGTGTGCTATAAATGCATTTGAAGCTAACATGCTAATCAAAACACCCTTACAGGTGTCCCCAGGTGAAGCGGTCAAATCCCACTCGCTGGAGCTGGATTCCAGTCCTAAAAAAGGCGAGATTAAACAAGATTTTCAAACTAAAAAACAACTAAAGGTGGGTGTTAGCTCTACAGGACGCCCAAGACCAGGGTGGGCCCGGAAGGGACCCCTGAGACGTGGACCTGCACCTCGGATGACACAATCCGAGACATGCAAAAGGTCGCAAACGTTCCAGAAAAAAGGCATCAAACCTCCAAGCTCTGATGAGGTGGTGGATGTAAGTTGGTTGTTTGAAAACTTGAATGATACAGAGGATGACCAAACTGGGAAAATGAGTGACCTTGTCTTTGATAACTCAGAGCACACAGTTGATGACAAAGACAGCAAACAAACTGCTGATGGTCTACAACTTCCTGAAGGTCATGAGGCTGACAGCCAACAAGATGCTGACAGTGAACATGAGTACACAGACAGAGTCACACGTGAACAGAAACGTGTGCCAAGACCTGTGAGGTTTCTGTGTAACCTTATACAAAGGGGGGTAGCTAAGAAAGCTTACCTGCCCATCACACTGGAAGGTGTCCTTGAGCGTGAAGCCCTCCTGGACGGCAGTTCTGATATAACCATTATGTCTGCCAAACTGTTCGAGGAGCTGAGGACCGCCGCTAACGGTGTTGACAGGCAAATACCCTTCGAGAAATGTGCTATTGAACTGCAGGGCCTCGCAGAGACGAGAACAACCCTGACAGCTATAGCTATGGTTCACATGCAGATTGGCAAAGTGACACTACGCCACCCGGTGTTTGTGTCTACACTTGACTCTATCCCATTTTTGGTTGGCCAAGATTTTATAAACCGCTTCGATGCGATTATAGATTATGGTCAACAGACAATGTGGGCAACATAGTTATTTTATATATTTTCTTTTTTGTGTGTTTTTTAATTGATTTTAATTTTTCTTTTTACCGGTATATAGTTATTTTATACTGTTTTTATTGTGTTTTTAATGCTGTAAAGTGTCCTTGAGTGCTTTGAAAGGCGCTACCAAATAAAATGCATTATTATTATTATAACAGTGAGTAAACCCCGGCCAATAAAAGTGCCTCCTAGTTGTGATACAGACTGCCTAACCGCAGGTACCGCAGAGGACACAAGGGACTCCTCATCCGAGGACGAGAGCCCGGTAAGTGAACCTTCAACTACAGGTGGGACAGAAGAGACTCAACAGTTGGACCAGACTCTGGCCCAACAAGAGAACCTCCTCTGCGAGCTGGAACATTCAGCACTCACTGAACACTACCTACCACAGGTAGAAGAAGGTGTTGAGATCCAAGGATCCCACACCGAAGACGCTGTACTGTCCTCTGGGACAGGTAATTCGGCAATCAGCCAAGCTTTCGATGAAACCTTGGTTCAAGGGCATCTGAGTCCAGAAAATGACAGTCATCCAAACGCTGACAGTCACTTGGACATCATTGTTACAGATTTCGAGAACCCCTCATCAGACAAGGGGGGGGGGGCAAACTCACACAACGACGACAGTGACCCATCGCAGACTGACAAATCAGAAACACCTGCGACTGCACTGACGTTTGAGACACACCTAAATTACACGGAAAGAGGTAAACGTAAGAAGAAACGTTGGCCGAAACCTATAAGGTTCCTGTGTACTGTCTACTCTTGCTGCGAACAGCTTAAACTAAACAATGGCATCCTAACGTGTGCCCATGGACGGACGTCCTCACCTGTGTTCGTGGTCCCCCATGACCAAAGGGGGGTGATGTTAGGCCATGCCAAAGACAAAGATTTGAATGTACACCTCAGAAACACTTTTGCTTTCGCCCAGAAAAACCTGGAAAGATCCGCTGAAGGACGTAAGGCGTACTATGACCAGAAGGCCTCTCACAATGAACTCCAAGTGGGAGACAGAGTCTGGTACTATACGTTCGCCCCAGCAACCGGGAAAGGAGGGTCCGAGACCGGAACTCTCGCCCGCAAACTAATGCCCAGGTGGACTGGACCTCATCTGATAACAGACAAAGTGTCCTCAGTCGTCTACGAAATCAAAATCAGCAAAGGCCGCAAAGAGCCAATTGCTAAATGGGTACATCGAAATCAGATCAAACCTTACAAGGCGTTCAATGAATCCACAAAAGACAAAGATCTCACAAACACCGACTTCATGGGATAATAAGGTCGTCCAAACACAAGTTAGTAAATAAACTAATCAGGTTTAAACTACCGTATTTTCCACCCTATAAGTCGCATTGTCCAATTTGAACTTAGAAACGCTAAGCCTAAAACCCACAACAAAAAACTAACCTTAACAACCGTTTAAATCCACGAGATTTAATTTGACCTCGGTCATAAAGTTGAGACCTGTTTTTCTTGTGTGTTGCACTTTGGAATCTGACGACAAGAGTGTGTCGAAGCAGTGAAACGTTGTTTCCTTGTTGTTTAGTCATTACTGTTGTCATTAGTTGAGATATTGTTTTGGTTCTGAACACTCCCAGCCAAAAAGGTTTTGTATTAACATTGGTTAATGAATGATATGGATTTAACTATGCCAACATGCAGTTCGTTTTGTTAAATCTCAATCGTTGAAGAGTCAATGTAGTTTAAAGCTACTCAAGGTACCATAAACTACACTGGTCTCACAATTTCTAAATTGAACCGATTCGATCGTTTCTATTCTAGATTATCTATTCATTTTGATGAGTCTCGCCATAGACTTCAAAATTTATTAGGAATACCAAATCCTACGTCGTTCGTCTAAAAGACAACAGACATTTAGATCAAACTATATTTCATTTTTCTATTTTAGTTTAACCTAAACTAAGTAATGAATGGAGGAATAGTTTGGAATTAGAGGCCTTCGTTACAGAAGCCCTCCAAAATTTTATAGGTATAGATCCCTATTTCTAATTTTACAGAATTGATCCACCCCTTAATTGGTAATTGTAGCTGATCTAAATCATGATAGCTTACACACCAGGTGCATATAGGTAGGGCCTAATGTAAAATCCCAATCATAAGCCCACCTAAAAACCACATAATTGCATGACACATAGAACCAGAGTGGCACTGACTGGAAGCCAACCAGCCAACAACCTTCGATGTGGGGACCTGCAGCTCCAACGCTTGGTCTTCAACCTTCATCCAAGGGTCGCCTCCTCTGCTTCAATCGAGGGATCCCCTCTACATGCTGATTATAAAAACAATTGTTGCTGACGAAATCACAACTCTAATCGTTGTGGAATTACTGCTGTGGAATTACCGCTGTGGATTATAAGACTTTGTTTTCCAAGAGTTAACAGAATCAGTTTTCCAAGGGATTAAAAGCTTACCGCAATGGGATTACCTACAACAGTATGGAATTTCCAAAAACTTTATGGGATTATAATTTTTGATTTTTCTTCTTCCACTTACTGGATTACTTCAAGATCAGAAAAGTTCAAGGTATCCTTTCGTGTTGGACCTCATCCCCAAGGACTGGCGATGACTTCCAAAAGGGGGGAGATGTAGTGGGCATGACCGTGCCCGCTCTGATACCTTGGTATTTTTGAACTGTTCCAGAGATGACCTTTACTGACCTCTCAGTAAAGCAAGACATTTACTACAAATTATTCCATTAGTTGTAATCTGAGAACATAGTCACCAAAAGAGACTATTGGCTTCTTTAATTTTATTCTAATGTAATCAAAAGAATAACATTTTGTCATTTTCATGATGTGTGCTTTTATGCTGTGTTATTCTGTAATGTGAAACATTACTGTGTCACTTCTGCGCTAACGATGTATTCACAAATTGTGTGAAAGTTGAGGGCTCGGGTCAGAGAGGCCCGACCGTTTTGTTTAGAAATAAGAAGACAGTTAATCCGTTGTTTGCATGAGAATGACTCCAGCATTCTCTGTCTTTTCCTAAACAATCTCCCTCTGCTGAATTTCACCTTGAATCGTGATAACAAGTGAACTGCTCGACTGTTTTTCTTTTGAACCAATGAAAAAGAGACAAGTCTCTCTCATCTCAGAGTTCTTTCTTAAAGTTCTAAGCTAAGCTGGAATAGTGGAAGTCTGCTGGGAACTTCAAGATGTGAGGTCGTCCCAAAGAGCTGGATGAACTCAGTCAAACGCTAAGGACACGTCATCCAGTTAAGGACTAATAACATGCTGTTATGAGTCCACTTCGAACGAGCGTAAGCTCAAAACTTTGTTTATTCCTTCCTGGAATAAGTTTATCTTGAAGTCAACCAGTAGCTGACATATTTTCTGATGATCGACGCGGATCCGAGGAGACGTTGAAAACGTAAACAAGAACCGGCTCGGACGTGCTGGACCTGCAACGATTCTGTACGCCTGAAAGGCTGGTGTCATCTCTTTATCAGACTCGTCGTCGAAGGTAAAGAGCTGTTTACAAACGTACCTGGATTTCAGCAGAAATCTGATGGGAAGTGTCACTTCTGGTAACATGCTCAAGACAATTTCCTTTAAACCATCTCTCCATCTTTCCTCCTATTCCCTTATCCCTCTCAATTCTAAGCTGGAAACTATTTAAGTCATAGAGCCTCAGACTAAATATAATGACATCCTGTATTTAAGTCTGTTGTGTTACATTTAAATGTGCTGACGTATTAAATTGAAAGAAAGTGAAATCATGTCAATCAAGTGTAATGGTGTTAATTTAGTTGATTTATTCTAAATAAATGGTAGTGTCTTTGGCACACCAAACTAAGTTAACGTGTCCATTGTCACTCTATGGCTTCTGTTTTATTTATCCATCATAAAGATCACAGAAATATTGGGTAAACTGAAAAAGAAAAGAATCCGTGAAATTACTATTCAATCTGAATAAGTAAATTAATTAAGGATAAAGAGGTCAGCTTAATACTGACCCCCCCTAAAACCCTTTACACCATGCTGAGCAGCTTCTCAGAGGACGTTCCTCTCACAGTTTCTGTTCACCCTCTACACCTTGGACTTCAGGAACTCACAATCGTGTCATCTGCAGATGTTCTGGATGACTCTGCCATTGTGGCTGCATCACTGGTGATCAGGAAGCTGAATACAGAGGTGTTGGACAGAACCACCTGCACCTCAACGCTGGAACAACTAAACTGGAATGGACAGATAACACCAACATCTGGACAAGAAAGAGCAGAGTCACCTTTTTCTGAGGAGATGCAGGTCCTTTAACATCTACAGGAACATGCTGCAGATGTTTTACCACTCAGTGGTCTCTGCAGGACCATGCTGCAGATGTTTTACCACTTGGTGGTCTATGCAAGACCATGCTGCAGATGTTTTACCACTTGGTGGTCTATGCAAGACCATGCTTCAGATGTTTTACCACTTGGTGGTCTATGCAAAACCATGCTGCAGATGTTTTACCACTTGGTGGTCTATGCAAGACCATGCTGCAGATGCTTTACCACTCAGTGGTCTCTGCAGGACTATGCTGCAGATGTTTTACCACTCAGTAGTCTCTGCAGGACTATGCTGCAGATGTTTTACCACTCAGTGCTCTCTGCAGGACCATGCTGCAGATGTTTTACCACTCAGTGGTCTCTGCAGGACCATGCTGCAGATGTTTTACCACTCAGTGGTCTCTGCAGGACCATGCTGCAGATGTTTTACCACTCAGTGGTCTCTGCAGGACCATGCTGCAGATGTTTTACCACTCAGTGGTCTCTGCAGGACCATGCTGCAGATGTTTTACCACTCAGTGGTCTCTGCAGGACCATGCTGCAGATGTTTTACCACTCAGTGGTCTCTGCAGGACCATGCTGCAGATGTTTTACCACTCAGTGGTCTCTGCAGGACCATGCTGCAGATGTTTTACCACTCAGTGGTCTCTGCAGGACCATGCTGCAGATGTTTTACCACTCAGTGGTCTCTGCAGGACCATGCTGCAGATGTTTTACCACTCTGTGGTCTCTGCAGGACCATGCTGCAGATGTTTTACCACTCAGTGG
>JBBPBX010067276.1:0-19447 GCA_038048925.1 Garcialebias charrua
CCACCAAAATGGATCCTCTCAACACCTTGGCTGCGCCTAGAAATTCTGTCCATAAAAGTTATAAACAGAATCGGTGACAAAGGGCAACCTTGGCGGAGTCCAACTCTCACCGGAAACGAGCCTGACTTACTGCCGGCAATGCGGACCAAGCTCTGACACCGGTCGTACAGGGACCTAACAGCCCATATCAATGGGCCTGGTACCCCATACTCCCGGAGTACCCGCCACAGAACCCCCCGAGGGACGCGGTCGAATGCCTTTTCCAAGTCTACAAAGCACATGTAAACTGGTTGGGCAAACTCCCACGCACCCTCCAGGACCCTGTTGAGGGTGTAGAGCTGGTCTAGTGTTCCACGACCAGGACGAAAACCACACTGCTCCTCCTGAATCCGAGGTTCGACTATCCGACGGACCCTCCTCTCCAGAACCCCTGAATAGACCTTACCAGGGAGGCTTAAGAGTGTGATCCCCTCTATAGTTGGAACACACCCTACGGTCCCCCTTTTTGAATAGGGGAACCACCACCCCAGTCTGCCAATCCAAGGGAACTGCCCCCGATGTCCACGCGATATTGCAGAGTCGCGTAAGCCAACACAACCCCACAACATCCAGAGCCCTAAGGAACTCCGGGCGAATCTCATCCACCCCCGGAGCCTTGCCACCGCGGAGCTTTTTAACCACCTCGGCGACCTCAGCACCAGAGATCGGAGAACCCGACCCAAAGTCCCCAGGCTCTGCTTCCTCAGTGGAAGACGTGCCAGTAGGATTGAGGAGGTCTTCGAAGTATTCCGCCCACCGACTCACAACATCCCGAGTTGAGGTCAACAGCACGCCACCCCCACCATAAATGGTGTTGGTCGCGTACCGCTTTCCCCCCCTGAGACGCCGGATGGTGGACCAGAATCGCCTCGAAGCCGTACGGAAGTCATTCTCCATGGCCTCTCCGAACTCCTCCCACGCCCGAGTTTTTGCCTCAGCAACCACCCGAGCCGCATGCCGCTTGGACTGCCGGTACCTATCTGCTGCTTCCGGGGTCCCACAGGCCAAAAAGGCCCAATAGGACTCCTTCTTCAGCTTGACAGCATCCCTCACCGCCGGTGTCCACCACCGGGTTCGAGGGTTGCCACCACGACAGGCACCAACAACCTTGCGGCCACAACTCCGATAAGCTGCCTCGACAATAGAGGCGCGAAACATGGCCCACTCGGGCTCAATGTCCCCCGCCTCCCTCGGAACGTGTTCAAAGCTCTCCCGGAGGTGGGAGTTAAAGCTCCGTCTTACGGGAGACTCTGCCAGACGTTCCCAGCAGACCCTCACAATACGTTTGGGTCTGCCAGGTCTGACCGGCATCCTCCCCCACCATCGGAGCCAACTCACCACCAGGTAGTGGTCAGTTGACAGCTCCGCCCCTCTCTTCACCCGAGTGTCCAGGACATGCGGCCGCAGATCAGATGAGACGACAACAAAGTCGATCATTGAACTACGACCTAGGGTGTCCTGGTGCCAAGAGCACATATGGACACCCTTATGCCTGAACATGGTGTTCGTTATGGACAATCCATGACGAGCACAGAAGTCCAACAACAGAACACCACTCGGGTTCAGATCAGGGGGGCCGTTCCTCCCAACCACACCCCTCCAGGTCTCACTGTCATTGCCCACGTGAGCGTTGAAGTCCCCCAGCAGAACAAGGGAGTCCCCAGGAGGCGCACCCTCCAATACCCCCTCCAAGGACTCCAAAAAGGGTGGGTAATCTGCGCTGCCGTTCGGCGCATAGGCACAAACAACAGTCAGAGCCCGTCCCCCCACACGTAGGCGAAGGGAGGCTACCCTCTCGTTCACCGGGGTGAACCCCAACGTACAGGCACCAAGATGGGGGGCAACAAGTATGCCCACTCCTGCTCGGCGCCTCTCACCAGGGGCAACTCCAGAGTGGAAGAGTGTCCAACCCCTCTCAAGGAAACTGGTTCCAGAGCCAGAGCCATGCGTTGAGGTGAGTCCGACTATTTCTAGCCGGAACCTCTCAACCTCACACACTAGCTCAGGCTCCTTCCCCACCAGAGAGGTGACATTCCATGTCCCAATGGCCAGCTTCTGTAGCCGAGGATCAGACCGCCAGGGTCCCCGCCCTCGGCCACCACCCATTCCACAATGCACCCGACCCCTTTGGCCCCTCCCACAGGTGGTGAGCCTATGGGAAGGGGGACCCACGTCTCCTCTTCGGGCTGTGCCCGGCCGAGCTCCATGGGTGAAAGCCCGGCCACCAGGCGCTCGCCAACGTGCCCCTCCTCCGGGCCTGGCTCCAGAGTGGGGCCCCGGTGACCCGCGTCCGGGCGAGGGAACATTGTTTCCATTTATATTATTCATCATAAGGGGTCTTGTGGGCTGCGCTTTGTCTCGTCCCTCACCTAGGACCTGTCTGCCTTGGGTGACCCTACTAGGGGCATAAAGCCCCTGACAGCATAGCTCCTAGGATCATTGGGACACTCAAACCCCTCCACCACGGTAAGGTGGCAGCCCAGGGAGGGGTCTTCAGAGAACGAACAACCAAAATAAAAGGATCGCTGACGTCGATCCACAGCTCCTGAGTATAAGGTGGGTCAGCAGGTATGGCTTTCTACAAAAGACATTAACCTAAAAGACACACCTAGAAAACTTGCCCCCAGGTACATTGGCCTATTTCCCATCATGAAAATCATAAATCCATCCGCTGTGCGACTACAACTACCTGCCTCGATGAGGATTCACCCTACGTTCCACATGTCCCTCATCAAACCAGTGGTGTCTAATCCGTCAAGTCGTCCAGCCAATCTTCCTCCCCCTCCCCGTCTGATCAACAATGAGCTGTCCTTCACAGGCAGACGCCTGCTGGATGTACGTCGACGGGGGAGAGGATTACAATCCCTGGTGGATTGGGATGGTTATGGTCTGGAGGAACGATCCTGGATCCCAAGATCTCAAATCTTGGACCCAGGTCTCATCTCCTCTTTTTACAAGGACCACCCTGAAAAAAAGACTAAATCCTACATACATGTGTTATGTAAGATTTCTGACTCTGTCAGCCACACTCACTTTTTTTTCCACAGCGGTAGCAGTTTCCACAATCAACCACACACTGCACCTGATTCTGAGGAACGACTCTGGAGAAGCTTAAAAGCCTTAGCCAGACACTCCTTCGATGCCGGAACATTACCAAGTCTCTGGTAATTGGTGATGAACCGCTCCTAAGAAATGTTTTATAGCCCTTCCACTACTGTATAATCTTTTTTTTTGAATCTCCACAGTGACTTCCTAGTCTTGGACTCCACTCAGCCTTCCTAGGACTTTGGGTTTTGCTCTGAATTCTTATTCACTCTGATCGTATTCACCAAAGAAACTACTCAAGAAAACGGCAGCCTGGAAAGAAACCATTTACCTATCTACTAACCTGATCCTCTCAACAACGATCCTCCCTTCTCAACCAGGAACCTCCAGCAGAACCAGAAACTCTCATTCTCTCATGGACTGGCAACAACAAAGACTTTATTTCAGTAAGAAAGAACTACTAACATTTCCTTTAAGAGATCTCAATTTAACAGATCCATTACTCATCATTGTCCTCTTCTCCTTCTGCAGCTCCCGCACCTGTGAATAAAATATTATTTTTGATAACTCTGTTTCTGTTTTTCTGTCCGGTCTGCCACTTGGGGTCAAACTATACTACAAATATGACAAGTTTACCTACAAGAGGACAAAGTTCAAAACAGCCTTACACAGACATTACATTGAAGCTCCGGTCACGAGGTCTGCCCAAGGACAGTATAAAGAAGTCCTTTTTATAATGCTTATCAGAAAAAGATGAGGTCAAGATGACCTCTACTTTCCAGCTTACAGACAATGGAGGAGGAGGCCTTGGAGTTTATCAGGTGTGCAAGCTCCGTGCTCCTCACAAAGAGCTGTTTCTCTTGGGAAGCAAAGCAACTCTCTAATGCCTCTTATCAACAGGTCCTGTTCGCGCTCGTTCGGGCTCGTTCGTAACTAGTTAACAACTAGTTATGGGGTGTACCCACAGGGTCCTGTTCACGTGAAACCGGTCCTATTTTGGTGCCTGCCTCACTGAGGTACAAAGGTCCAGTTCTCTAGGGTCCAGTTATGACATCAGCACAGTGTGGTCACTGATTGGTCAGGGGGCGTAGTCCTAGGTCGGAGGGCGGAGATTCAGTCTTCTCCAGTAGGTGGCGGTATGCACCTGAACGTTGTTTGCAATCCGCCAAGAAGAAGAAGAAGATTCAGTCTTCCAGGAAATGCAAACTGCCATCCCGCCAAACTCTAGAACAACAAGTTGGAGGAGCACATTTTTGAGAATTAACACAGGCTAATAATTATGTCACAACCGTGGTCAAACGCGGAGGTTCAGGCTTTTCTGTATTTGCTGGCCGATGAAAATATTCAGAGGGAGCTGGATGGAGTGACGTGCAATGAAAAGATTTTTCAAGAGGTGTCTGCGCAGGTGAGTGTTTTCTAACTTTAAGCATATTTCCAGTGAGTCATGCAACTGTTTCTTAGCTTTTTTGGACTGCGGAAAGACCGTTTCAGAGACTGACTTCAGGCAACAGCCGAGAGGCTTTTAGAAAAGAAAAAAAAAGATGGCGGAACGGCTCGTTTCTCTGAAATATAACAAGAAAATCACATAAACAATATTTGTTAGCTCGAAATTGTAGCAGAGGAGGTGTGTCTGAGTCTATCATTTGCTTAATAAATGCACTTTAATGGTCTAATTCGCCGAGTTGGCAGCTGTTTTCAAGGTTCGAAGCAGAGCAGAATGTGGGGTATGGCAGGCCGTTTGAGTCGATAATAGCGAGTGAAGATTCTCAGTCATCCAGGACATGGTAAATTCTAAAAAGTGCAAGGAAGGAAAAAAATAGTCTAAAGCATAGTATAATAAATAAAGTCCAGTTGTTTTTGTCTTGAACTTTTTTGAATTTATCATTATAGCCACGTTTTCATATTACGTGATACAACCGCCAACTTCATGCCATACAAGTTACTTCTGTTTTTGTTTTGGTTTGATTTGGTTCAGTCAGAATAAATGGAAACGGTCATATCTCAGTCCAAAAATGGTTTATAAATATGGGGAAAAATCCATAAATTTGTCACTTAGGCCTATAGGCCTGTATTAATGTGTAATGTGATTTATTTCAGGTTAATCAGTCAGTTCCTGTGTAAAGATCCTCTAGCCGTGGGTGTCCTTGGAGAAGGATGGGACAAGTCACTGCACTGTAAAGCAAGTATGCCATGACAGAAACACTCCAAACTTTGAAAATTACAGATAAAAGCAAAGGACAATGATGTTTAGAGGAGATTATAACAATAATTTTGTGTTGTTTGCCAGATGGGGCAGTGAAAACAGCCAGCCAGACATATGAAGCCATCGCTGAACTGCTGCATCAGGATCTGATCTTGTGACTCCAGACTACACATCAACTGCAGCCGAACAGACCTCAGAGCTTCTCCTGATGCTCTGCTCTCCTGCACCTTGTCCACATTGTGCCAAAGATGTCCTCGGTGCCTCAAAAAAAAAAAACAGTCCTGCATTGACAACACAAACAGGTCCTATGAACTCAGCAGATGTCATACAAGCTCAGTTTGTGACGGAGCAGGGGTACTGTGACTTCATGGTGTTTTTCATTCAACCTTTATTTAGTCAGGTAAATCTCATTGAGCCTCGTGGACTCTTTTACAAAAGCGACCTGCTACAAACTAAAGAACTTTAGTTCTGGGTCAGATGACTTTATTCACAGAGGATTGTGTCTGATGGTGAGTTCTTTACAGAAGCAGTGAAAAATGTAGAAATGTTCTACAGGTCAGCATTTTTACCTGAGCTATTGGCCAAATTTTACTTTTAATTATTGTTACATGTTTTGGAACAACAGGTTAAGATTCCAGTGATGATATTTTAAGTTCATATTTCATACATAACTGCAGATTTAGTAATATGTTTTTCTGTTTCTACAAATAACACCAATCTTTCATTTTTTAAAACTGTTACAATTTTATTGACATGTAACATTTACAGTATTTAAATAAAGTTGCTTTGATATTTTGATTGGAATTGATTGATTACATATTGTTAAGTTTATATTACAAATGTTTTAGTTTGGAACACACTTGTTGATCAACTGGGACAATGGAGCGGCGCAGATTTTTTAGGATGCATGCCACTTTCAGTTTTGTCCAAAGTAGTGTACTCCACCATCATCAATGTGTGTATATATAATATATATATATATATATATATATATGTATATATGTGTATATGTATGTACTGTATATATAAATATATATGTATGTACAGTATATATTATGTATGTATGTGTACATATATGTGTATATATACACACATATGTATGTATATATATAAACACGTGTGTGTGTATATATATATATATACTCACGCATATGTTTGTATGTGTACACATGTATGTATATACAATATATATACATATATGTGTATATATACACACACATATATATATATATATATATATACTGTATATGAACATTTGTCTGTGGCTGAAAAAGCCACAGACAAAGCAGAATGTTCAAAAAAGAAACAAGCTCATCCACTTTGGTTGTGTGTTCTTTTCCAGCTCTTCTTCTAATGTGTGTGTTAGTGGTTAATAAAGAGCTTAATGTATCACTAGCGCCACCAGCTGGTTAGAAGCGTTGATATTAATGATCCACCCACTGCAGGAGAATTACCCGCCCACTGCAGGAGAACTTCACGCCCACTAAAGGGGTCCTAAGCGTGCAGTGGGTACAGAAATAAACCGGTCCCATAGGAACTGGCCCAAACTAGCCACAATGGGACCTTACAGGAACCAGACCTGTTGATAAGAGGCATAATTCACACATAGTTTAACATTAGTTACTGTTACAACCCGAAGGAGCGTAGCACATTAAGGGACACGAGACAATAAATGAGGGTAAACATTTTTTTTTACTTTAGGCTCTCCAGCGGCGCGACTCTGGTTGTCCCGCCTCCAACAGCTCTGTGAAGAGAAAAAAAGTGAGAGCCCAAGCCCTCAGCTTCCTCGTGTCCACAGGATCACAAAGTAATAAACTGAAAGTCGAACCTGATGAGCCGATTCAACAGAAAATAAAGGTACCCCAGTGGGCCAACTCCATAAGGAGCCGTAGAAGCTACTGAGGGTAACGGACTAAGCTAAATAAAAAAAAAACACCTAATGTAAACAAAAAGGCGAAAACATGACTTTTTTTACTTTAGGCTCTCCAGCGGCGCGACTCTGGTTGTCCCGCCTCCAACAGCTCTGTGAAGAGAAAAAAAGTGAGAGCCCAAGCCCTCAGCTTCCTCGTGTCCACAGGATCACAAAGTAATAAACTGAAAGTCGAACCTGATGAGCCGATTCAACAGAAAATAAAGGTACCCCAGTGGGCCAACTCCATAAGGAGCCGTCGAAGCTACTGAGGGTAACGGACTAAGCTAAATTAAAAAAAACACCTAATGTAAACAAAAAGGCGAAAACATGACAATCGGTCTGACCAGGTCGAATCTAGCTTCAGGGTGGTTAATTAAGTAAAAATATACTCCAAAGGCCAGCGGGTCGCTCATGCCTCCGTTTTCACCGCCCAGGTTGGGTGCGCCCCGCGTACAACAACAACGATAACAGGTCTTCCTCTTTCTCTCATGGCTTCTTCGATTCTCACAGCTTCTTCTTCTGCTGCTTCCTTCAGCTTCTTCCTCAGCCATTTCCTTCGGCTTCTCACGGCTTCCAGTCACCTGAGTCAACCCACCTACAGCACACTAATTACTCAACACCTGCAGTCAATCAGCCTCTCAAAACCTTTACAGTATACATCTCATCCCTCTGACCTGAATAGAAATGGACAAGTTCAGGGCATGTAACAGTTGCTAATAAACATCCATAACCTCTACCCAAATTCCCCTGACACTTATAATTTTGAAAAAAGTAAAATTATGAGAAATGTTTGACTTCGTACTTCAAAGCAGAGTATGTTTCATTTTATACATTAAAGGTGTCGCCGCAAATGAGCAGAATTTATTTAAAATTGTGATTTTAATGGGATAAAAAAAAGAAAATAACAACAGGAAACTGAAATAATTCTGAACTGGACTGCTTTTATCTTGGACACCATAATCATCATGGCTTGTTGGAAAACGTTTGTCCTACTGCGTATGTTCTCACCCTATGATGGATACCTCACAGGCTGGCATGTCGAATCTGGGATGTAATCTCAGAAGCCGAGGTCTTCCAAGAAATTATCTGCGGCTGTTTGGAAGAACTGACATCCCTCCCTCTGCTTGGATCTGGTAGTGACGAGATAGGCAGTATCTTCCAGATGTCTACGATGAAATGATGAACATGAGAGTCCAGTGGTTTAATTATACCAGATTCTCAGAATTTTCACAACTTCAAAAACCAACACATTCAGACGTATCCGGGAGATGGGCTACAACTGTTGGGTTCCTCGGGTCAAGCCACTTCTGAACCTGAGCCAACATAGGAAGCGTCTCAACTGGGCCAAGGAGAAGAAGGGCTGGACCATTGGCCAATGGTCCAAGGTCCTCTTTTCAGATAAGTTAAATGTGCCTTTCATTTGGAAATCAAGGTCCATAGGTTTGGAGGAAAAAGGGTGAGGAACAGAACCCATACTGCTTGAGGTCCAGTGTGAAATATCCACAGTCAGTCTTGATTTGGGGTGCAATGTCTAGTGCAGGTGTTGGTAAACTCTGCTTTCTTAAATCCAAGGTCATCGCAACCATCTACCAGAATGTTTTAGAGTACATGATTCCTTCATTCATTCATTCATTCAAGTTTATTTGAACAAGGACAGCACAATAAACAATGTTACGTGTTAAAAACGAAGCAACTGTTGTCTTGTACACAGGTTTTCTAGCCACAGGCTAATTTGCAAACCCAGTCCTTGGTTGGACTTTTATATAAAACAGCTAAAATAAAATTAAAATTTAATTAAGATTAAACAGTTCCCTATATAAAAACATTTAAAGTAAAATTAAAATTTAATCAAGTTTAAATGGATTAAACAGTTCCCTCACACACACAGCTGCTGTCCCCATAGGGTTCAGTGTTCACATATTTGGTTTTGTTTCAACCATTTTTTCACCCGGGAATGAAAAACTTTAAGATCAGTCAATGTTTTTATTGTTGATGGTAAACTATTCCAAGTCCAATTCACATAAGCTCCCTTTGGATCTGTGCTGTACATTCCTACAGTTTTAAACCAAGCTCAACCAGATCCTGGTGAACAACCTGAGGCTACCACAAATCAAACACTCCAAGCAACAAGCCCACCATTCATCCCTCCAGCCACACAAGTCTCCTCTGCTGCAATTCAAGACTGGCAGATGTCATTCAAAATCCTGATTGAAAGAAAAAAAACATTCCAAAGAACGAGAAACTTTATTATCTCAGAAAGTACCTTGGTGGACCAGCGAAAAGAGCAGTTGAAGACCTTCTCTTAGTGGGCACAGATGAAACATATGATTCAGCTTGGAAGGTGCTAGAAAAGCGTTTTGGAAGTCCATTTACCATAGGAAAATGTTTTAGAGACAAACTGAACAATTGGCCTAAAATAAACTCCAAGGATGGAAATGAGTTGAGAGAGTTTATAATAATAATAATGTATTTTCCTGTCATCTGTGTATGTTTTCCATACACAGACGAAATTCGTCTCTGCATTTAACCCAACCACCACCAGGTGGTGCAGTGAGCAGCCAGAAAGCGCTCGGGGAGCTAGAGAATTAGGTGTGCACTCATAGACACCCCAAGTGTGTAGGGGCCGGGGCGCGAACCCGCGACCTTCGGGTCCCAAGTCAAAAGCCCTGCCACTACACCATCTTTGCTGACTTCCTTAAGACTTGTGAAGCTGCAATGTCACATATAACAGCATTGGAAGTTCTCAATGACTGTATGGAAATTCAGAAAATTTTGCTAAAACTTCCAGAGTGGCTGACTACAAGATGGAGCCGGACAGCTATGGAAATAACAAGAAAGACTGTGGATGAAAAGTACCCATCTTTTCACATGTTTGTTGATTTCATATCCACTGAAACTGACATAGCTTGTGATCCCATTGCATCAGTACAAGCTCTCAAAGGTTTGGAAATGAGTGAACGCAAACACTCAGGCAACCAAGTCATTCAAGCAAAAACAACAACAAACTCAAGCCATACATATACTGTAACATGTCTTTTCTGCAAAGAAAACGGTCACACACTCGCTAAATGTTTCAAATTCACAGAAAACCCTGTCCAAGACCGTATCAAGTTTGTACAAGCAGAATGGCTGTGTTTTGGATGTTTAAAGAGAGGACATTATTCAAAGGAGTGCGATACCAGGAGCACATGCGAAAAATGTCAAAGAAAACATCCTACATGTTTACACAATGACAAGTTTGTTGAACGTGAAAGGGTAAATCTGCAACGAGCAATAACACTCAAGATAAAGAAGAAGCTGACACTAAAGAAGAAGCTGAACCAGCGATCTCTAATAGAGTAACCCGATCGACTTCATGCACATTAACTTCCTCTATAGTACCTGTCTGGGTTTCATCAAAAATTCACCCAAACAAAGACGTTTTAGTATATGCCCTCCTCGACTCACAGAGTGATACATCCTTCATCTTGAATGAAGAAGCTCAAGATCTTGACACGGATAAAGGTAAAGTCAAGCTGAGACTGTCAACTATGTCCGCCGAGTCAACAATTATACCATGTGACAAGCTGATTGACCTACAAGTTAGAGGATATAAACATGAAAAGAGAATCACATTGCCTCCAGTCTACAGTATACAAGAAAGTTTATCCCTGTCAACAGATCACATAATCCAACGTCTGAAACTGCCTTAAGGCCTTGTTATACTTGGCACGACGGCCCGTCGGACGTCTTTTACCCCCCGTTGAGTGAGCAAACATTGCGCAACTTTTGGCCGCACACCCGCTGTGATCCCCCGGTGCAAGCGCGTCGTGTACATAGCCCCCAAGCAGAACTCTCGAAGCCGACGATGCGGCTCGCAGCGTGTGATTGGTTCAAAGTTTGTGGGCGTTTTTTGTTTTTGCTTTGACAGACATTTGAAGAGAAACTTGTCTGTGTGTGCGCGCGCACGCAAACCGTGCGCCTCAGCACACTACCCAACACCACACACACACACCAAAGCATGTGCGCGCCTGCATGCACCCTTTAAAAGAAAGCAAACTCCGCTGTTAGACAACGAGCCGTGGTGGTCGAGTGGTAAAAATGTTGCGCTGCAACTCCAAAGGACGTGAGTTCGAATCATGGTTGTTTTTTTTTTTAATAATACGGTTATATGGGTACAGCGTGCAAAACTGTAACTAAAGCCTATTTTTATTTTACAGAAGAGAGCTTTTGCTTTGGTTTTGTGTGAGAAATCATTTAATATCTTATATTTTTTTATATATGTGATTGCTATTTGAATTGATTGTTAATTTTGTTTGAAGAAGGGGCAGAAATAATGAGATTTTTTTCTTCTTCTGCCTCCTTTCATTTCATGTATTGTTTTGTTTTATAATGTGGTTTTGTAAATAATTTTCTTGTGTTTTTACAATTTGAAATGAATAAATTCAATAAAAAAAAAAAAAAAAAGTTGGAAGAGGGAGGGAAGAGGGAGGGATTTATTATAATTTATCCCCCACGTCTTGCCAAGTATAAACACTCAATGCGGTCGGTGACACACGTCAGCGCTGGGTTCACTCAACGGGGGAGACGTGAGACACTAGTATAAACCCAACTTCAAAGTGGCCTCACCTTGAAAGGCTGGCAGATAAGCTACCTCCTTTGCTAGAATGCAAAGTTGGTCTACTTATCGGCTATAACTGTCAACAAGCCCTCCTACCACGCAAAGTTCTCGCAGGCAAAGAGAACCAACCTTACGCACAGTTAACCAATCTCGGTTGGAGCATAGTTGGCGGCTCGCCTCAAGTTCAAGATCATAAAGACGTCATCAGCACAAGTCACAGAATCATTGTTCGTGAAGAAACCCCTGTGCCACAATCAGCAGTTGAACCCAAACAATATACCGTATGCCTTTTGTATGCAACACACAAGTAAAGGAAGTTAGCCCAATTGATGTGATAAAGACTTTAGAACCTGATTTTTGTAAGCATGCATCAGACAACCACCCAGTCTCAAAGGAAGACATGTTCAAGTCAAAGGTTACCAAAGGCATAAAACGAAAGAAAAATGGGCACTACAAACTCCCATTACCACCCAAAACAGAAAATCCAGCTAATCAGACCTCAAGAGGTCTAACCGTTGTTTAGCTAAAGGAATCAAACTGGTTGAAAGGCCTCGACTTCCTTTGGAAACAAGATCTTCCAGTCAAAGAGGAAATGGTAGAAGTCGAAAGAACAGATCCCGAACTCCGTAAAGGTCATACACACGTAATGCAGTCGAAAGAAGTGAATCCAGTTCTAGAGCGTTTAAAGAAGTTCTCTGATTGGTCGAGAGCTGTAAAGGCTATTGCTAGACTCAAGCGATTCATCAAAGAGTTTAAAGGTGTTCAACAAAGAACAAACAAATCAACAGATCTTGAAGAGAGAAGAGACACAGAAGTGTTCATTTTCAAGCTAGTGCAAGGAGAAGCTTTCGTTGAGGAAATACAAAAGGTCAAATCTCAGAAAGAAAGCTCTCTACCCAAGCATAACAGACTAAAGCAGCTTAACGCTTTCTTAGATAAGTCTAATGTTCTCAGGGTGGGAGGAAGATTATCCCAATCAGCCTTACATCATCATGTCAAACACCCCGCAATTCTTCCCAAGGAAGCCCATGTGTCAGCCCTCCTCATCAAGCACTACCATGAATGTGTACATCACCAAGGAAGAGGCATGACTATGAATGAACTGCGTGCAAATGGCATATGGATTTTAGGATGAAGAACTATGGTCTCTTCGCACATCTACCACTGTAACGAGTGTAGAGGGTATAGAAAGGCCACAAACCTCCAAAGGCGACAGAAATGGCAGAAAGTTTCATGGAACATGCAAGCGAACGACATTGTGACCCTACAAGAGGATAATACCTCAAGATGTAAATGGAAACTAGCTTTAGCAGCAGAGACTCTAGAAAGTCTAGACAGCAAGGCTCGAAAAGTGAAACTAAAGAGTAGTGAAACTTCATTTGACAAAGGAAAACCACTGACAAGTTTAATACACTTAGAAAGACCTATTCACAAGGTAGTGACCTTACTGGAGAATGACACGCACAGTAAATAGACTAAGATTGACACTCTTTTAAAAAATCACATTGAGAACCAATTGGTGATTTTGGTGGGAGTGTAAGTGTCACTGAAATGATTTATGTATTAAAAGAAGAATTAATATTTGTTGTTCAGTAGTTAGAATATTTTGGTTTTGGTTTGTTTAGTTTATGCTTTGAAAGTGTGATATTTGTGCAGGATGCATTTGTTCTGTTGTGAGGGTTTGTTCTGTTAGTGCCGTTGTACAAGATCTGTGTGAACGAAGGGGAGGGGCTAGATTTTCTGTGCTCCACACACACACACACACACACACACACACACACACACACACACACACACACGCACACACACACACACACACACACACACACACACACACACACAGTTGCCTAGAGACACAGATGCGCAGCAGCCTTGGTGGTTCACTGACTGAAGAATGTATAGGACTGAATAATGTATAAGACTGAAGGTATTTATAACTGTTGTAAATATTGTACATCTGTCAGTCATCATGTTCTAATATTTTATAAGTTTATTTAGAATGTACTGTATAAGACAAGAAAAGTTTGCCTAGGACTTCTTTAACGACAAGCGGCCACGAGGTATTTTTTGTTAAAGCATGTTTTACTGTTTCACTGTTTTTACTGTTTTACATTTTATTTTGTACTGTCTGTCTTATTTCTGTAGTTTTCACGGCATTAATTAAAGCGCCCATAAACACAAAAAGGCTGTGTCCGTGTGTCGTCAGTTGGAAAACCGTTGTGCAACCATCTTCTGCTAATAAAGAATCCTTGCCGGCATGTCGTCAGTTGGAAGCTGTTACATCAATTGTTTACAAGAATTTGTTAAAATGTTTGGTCCATTAAAGAGCTCAGATGTTCACTAGTATTATTTGCAGTTTTTTATTGTGATAATATATTTATACAAATGCTAACTGCATGTGAACACAAATACATGACAAGTATCTTTTTAGAAGAACTCTCCACTGTGACTTCAGCAACCTGAAGGTCATCTGTACCCCCACCCTGACTGAGCTAAGGTAAACATTAAATGACTTGTTGAGGAGTCAGACGAGGAGTTTGCGTATCCTTTGACGAGCCAGTCCAACAGCGGGTATGCAGGATCACCAACATTGAAGAGACTGACGTCCTTCTTCAATGTTCCTCACAGACTGCAAAAAAAGGACATGCCAATATTTAGTGTTCAACTTTTTATTTGTTTAAAGGCATGGTTCAAACAAATTTTATTTTAAATAAAACTTTACAGCTAAGTATGTCTACTGATTACTTAGCTGTAATAGTTTAATACTAAATACAATATAGTAAATTTTAGCCTTACATTTTGGCAACATTTAACTCTATTTGTTTAAAGATATGGTTCAAACAAACATTTTTTAAATAAAACTTTACAGCTAAGCATCTCTACTTTGAGATACGTAGCTGTAATAGTTGTAGTAATACTAAATACAATATAGAAAATATTAGCCTTACTTTTGACAACAGATGAGCCCTTTGATAGAGGTCTGACTGGTGCAGGACATTGGCATCATGGCAGGGCACTGCCTGGCATATTGCAACTGATGCTCCAGAAACAGGAAAACAGAGGAAGAATAGTAATTAATAATACTGTACAGTACAGACAGTATCACGCACAGACCGGTAGAAAAGGAAAGGACAATAAAGTTTAGCATACAGCGTTTTTATTGTCTTACCAACAGTTGTTGTCCACGACAGCTTGGAGGACACAGGACGGCCAACGCTCTCATCCTGTGAATAAAAAAACTAAAAGCACGCGTTGCTTCGCCTGTAGTTCAATCAGGGAGTGCAGTAACAACCATAGACATATGGTAACAACTCCATCGCCGTCATTACAATCTGGCGCGGGTCCATTTTTGACGCCTGTTTACTTTCGTCCCGGAAGTAACTTCTTCTTCTGTGGTTTTCACGGAAGTAAATTCTTCTTCTGTGTTTTTTTAAAGATGAGTGTACCACTCTGCGCATGTCTGTTCTTCTGGTCAGAATAAAAGCCTGCTGCATGTAAACGCTCATCATGAACGGATTGTGCCCATGTAAATGGTACTATCTAATTATGCAATCAGAACACTTTTTTTTTTATTAAATTTATTCATTTTACATTGAAACATAAAAAAAGAAGAAAAAAAACATTTCATAAATATGTGAAAAAAGAATACATAAAATGAAAGATGACAGAAAGTTTCACGCCTCTATTGTCGAGGCAGCTTATCGGAGTTGTGGCCGCAAGGTTGTTGGTGCCTGTCGTGGTGGCAACCCTCGAACCCGGTGGTGGACACCGGCGGTGAGGGATGCTGTCAAGCTGAAGAAGGAGTCCTATTGGGCCTTTTTGGCCTGTGGGACCCCGGAAGCAGCAGATAGGTACCGGCAGTCCAAGCGGCATGCGGCTCGGGTGGTTGCTGAGGCAAAAACTCGGGCGTGGGAGGAGTTCGGAGAGGCCATGGAGAATGACTTCCGTACGGCTTCGAGGCGATTCTGGTCCACCATCCGGCGTCTCAGGGGGGGAAAGCGGTACGCGACCAACACCATTTATGGTGGGGATGGCGTGCTGTTGACCTCAACTCGGGATGTTGTGAGTCGGTGGGCGGAATACTTCGAAGACCTCCTCAATCCTACTGGCACGTCTTCCACTGAGGAAGCGGAGCCTGGGGACTTTGGATCGGGCTCTCCAATCTCTGGTGCTGAGGTCGCCGAGGTGGTTAAAAAGCTCCGCGGTGGCAAGGCTCCGGGGGTGGATGAGATTCGTCCTGAGTTCCTTAGGGCTCTGGATGTTGTGGGGTTGTGTTGGCTTACGCGACTCTGCAATATCGCGTGGACATCGGGGGCAGTTCCCTTGGATTGGCAGACTGGGGTGGTGGTTCCCCTATTCAAAAAGGGGGACCGTAGGGTGTGTTCCAACTATAGAGGGATCACACTCTTAAGCCTCCCTGGTAAGGTCTATTCAGGGGTTCTGGAGAGGAGGGTCCGTCGGATAGTCGAACCTCGGATTCAGGAGGAGCAGTGTGGTTTTCGTCCTGGTCGTGGAACACTAGACCAGCTCTACACCCTCAACAGGGTCCTGGAGGGTGCGTGGGAGTTTGCCCAACCAGTTTACATGTGCTTTGTAGACTTGGAAAAGGCATTCGACCGCGTCCCTCGGGGGGTTCTGTGGGGGGTACTCCGGGAGTATGGGGTACCAGGCCCATTGATATGGGCTGTTAGGTCCCTGTACGACCGGTGTCAGAGCTTGGTCCGCATTGCCGGCAGTAAGTCAGGCTCGTTTCCGGTGAGAGTTGGACTCCGCCAAGGTTGCCCTTTGTCACCGATTCTGTTTATAACTTTTATGGACAGAATTTCTAGGCGCAGCCAAGGTGTTGAGAGGATCCGTTTTGGTGGCCTTAGAATCGCTTCTCTGTTTTTTGCAGATGATGTGGTCCTATTGGCTTCATCAGCTCGTGATCTACAGCTTTCGCTGGAGCGGTTTGCAGCTGAATGTGATGCGGCCGGGATGAGGATCAGTTCCTCCAAATCCGAGGCCATGGTCTTGAGCCGGAAAAGGGTAGCATGCCCTCTCCGGGTCGGGGAGGAGGTCCTGCCCCAAGTGGAGGAGTTTAAGTATCTCGGGATCTTGTTCACGAATGAGGGAAAACTGGAGCGTGAGATCGATAGGCGGATAGGTGCAGCGTCCGCAGTGAAGCGGGCGCTGTACCGGTCTGTCGTGGTGAAGAGAGAGCTGAGTCAAAAGGCAAAGCTCTCAATTTACCGATCGATCTACGTTCCCACCCTCATCTATGGTCATGAGCTTTGGGTTATGACCGAAAGAACAAGATCTCGGATACAAGCGGCTGAAATGAGTTTTCTCCGCAGGGTGGCTGGACTCTCCCTTAGAGATAGGGTGAGAAGCTCAGTCATCCGGGAGGGACTCGGAGTAGAGCCGCTGCTTCTCCACATCGAGAGGAGCCAGTTGAGGTGGCTCGGGCATCTGGTTAGGATGCCTCCTGGACGCCTCCCTGGTGAGGTGTTCCGGGCATGTCCCACCGGGAGGAGACCCAGAGGAAGACCCAGGATACGCTGGAGGGACTATGTTTCTCGGCTGGCCTGGGAACGCCTTGGGATTCCTCCAGAGGAGCTGCTTCAAGTGGCTGGGGAGAGGGAAGTCTGGGCCTCCCTACTTAGGCTGCTACCCCCGCGACCCGACCTCGGATAAGCGGAAGAAAATGGATGGATGGATGGACAGAAAGAAGAAGAATTCTTATTATGTCTGCCCCTTTTTTTCAAAAACAAAACAATTTCAAACAATCAATTCAAAACTAATCATTATAGAAATAACAGTTGAAAAGAGTAATTTTCACAATCAACAATAATTAGTATGTTAGACGCTTAACTAAAACTTTAGTATTTTGTTCATCCATCTTTAGTATTTTGTGAACAATTTAGATTTAATAATTTTTTTAAATTTAATCATAGAGTCAACATCTTTAGCATCAATTTCCAAAACATTCCATAATTCGATTCCCATATTTGAAATAAACCGTCCCTTTAAACTGGTCCTATACCTTGGCTTTATAAAAATTTCAGTTCCCTTTAAACTGTAACAGCTTTCTCTCTTAATGAAACACATTTGAATATTTGAGGGTAGCATATTCTTATGAGCCCTATACATTACTAACAAAATATTATAGTCCACCAAATCATAAAACTTCAGTACTTTCAGTTGTTTAAATAATATATTTGAGGGATGACAATAAGGTTTTCTAGAAATAATTCTCACAGCTCTCTTCTGTAAGATAAAAATAGAGTTTGTTATAGTTTTACAAGCTTTCCCCCAAACCTCCAGACAGTAAATTAAATGTGGAACAAAGATTGAATTATACAGTAAATAAAGAGCCCTATCATTCAACAAGTCTTTTAGTTTATACAACACAGCAATAGATTTAGATAACTTAATTTTAACAGAATTTATATGCTGTTTCCATGACATCTTGTCATCAATAATTACACCCAAGAATTTCACCTCATGTACTCTACGTAGCTCGACACCATCAATTGTGATAGAAAAATTATCAGTTTTTTATTACTAAATAACATATAATTAGTTTTGTCTAAGTTTAATGATAACTTGTTTAATCCAAACCAAGTTTGTAATTTAACAATCTCATTTTTTAGCAAGTCAATCATTTGCTTCAAATCACTACCAAAACAAAAGAAGGTGGTATCATCAGCAAAAAGAACACACCGCAGATATGCAGACACCTTCACCAGATCATTTATATACAAAATAAAAAGCTTAGGTCCAATTATTGAGCCTTGTGGGACTCCACAAGTAATTTTGCAAAGGTTTGATCGTGTATTGTCTATTTGTACAAACTGCCTTCTGTTCTCCAAGTAGCTGGACACCCACTGCAAAGCCTGTCCTCCAATACCATATTTGTTCAACTTCTCAAGCAGAATGATGTGATCAACTGTGTCGAAAGCTTTTTTAAATCGACAAACAAACTTACACAATGTTGTTTTTGATCAACAGCTGTGGAAATTTGTTCAGTCAAGTCCATAAGAGCCATGGAAGTAGAAGTTTTTGATCTAAAACCATATTGACTGTCACTTAGAATGTTATGATCGTCGAGAAATTTGTCTAATCTGATCACAAATAATTTTTCAAGAATTTTTGAGAATTGTGGTAATAGAGATATTGGTCTATAATTATTGAATAGGGATTTATCTCCATTTTTAAAAATAGGGACAACCTTAGCTACTTTCATATTGTCAGGGAAAATACCTGTTGAAAAAGACAAATTACATATATATGTAAACGGTTCAATTACATGATACATTATGTCTTTTACAACCAACATGTCCATATCATACCAGTCCTTAGATCTTTTATCACAAATTGTTTTGTTACCTTCAGTATTTCATCTTTATCAGTTTCATGTAGAAACATGGTATTTTTCTGACTTTTAATTAAGTAGCTCACATTTTTATCAACTTTTGGAATGTTTTTTGCAAGGTTTGATCCCACATTCACAAAGTAGTTGTTGAATTCATTAACAATTTCATTGTCATCATGTATTTCATCACCACTTTTCACAAAACGCCGTGATAAGCTAGTTTTATTATTATATAGGGCGGCCGTGGTGTAGTGGTAATGGCAGTCGTCTCCCGATCGGAAAGTTGGCGGT
>JBBPBX010067278.1:0-19447 GCA_038048925.1 Garcialebias charrua
GTTGTTAATCCTGTTATTCCATCATGGATAGTTGGACAGGCTGAAGATTTAAATTTACTGGAAAGAGGGAGACGGATACAAAAGAAGGAGGTGGAAAGCTATATAAGAAGTGAATATTCAGAATATATACAGATGCTTCAAAAATTATTAATGATAAAGTAGGTATATCGTTTATAATTCCATATTTAAATATGAGAAATAAAATAACAGATAAATTGTCAGTGTATACAGGTGAATTAATGGCAATTCAAATGGGTTTAGAATGGGTTGAGGAAATAAGAGAGAGAGAGGTTTTGATTTGTTCAGATTCAAGTAGTGCATTAAATAGTATTCAAGAGGTATATTCACAATCAAGGCAAGATATCATACTGGATATTCTTCACTCAATTTTCAGGATTAAAAATCATGGTTCTCATGTTAAACTGGTTTGGATTCCTGCCCACACTGGTGTGGTAGGAAATGAGTTGGCTGATAGTTTTGCTAAGAGTGCTGCAGAATTTTTTGTTGTTGATTTAAATATAAAAATAAGTAAATATGAGATAAAGAATGTTATAAAAGCATATACTGTATCCCCCCCAAAAATGGCAAGAACAGTGGAATAACAGAAGCAATGCAAGGTTTTATTATAATATTCAAAAAAAGTTGGGGAATCCAGGAAATGTAATATAATTAAAAAAGAAGATATTGCAGTATATCCAGAATAAGATTTGGACATACAGGATTAAATAGTACCCTTAAAATAATTAAGAAATTTGATACAGGTTGTTGTAATTACTGCGGAAAATTAGAAACAGTAATGCACATTTTTTTGGAATGTAATAAGTATACCCAGGAAAGATAGATGTTAATTAGAGATTTAAGTAAGAATAAAAGTAAATGAGATATTAGGGATTTATTTCAGAGACCATCTGGGGATGTAGTTTTTAGCAGTATTTTTAGTTTTCTAAGACGAACGGGTACTTTAGATAGAATATAAAACATCTGGTCCATACTCCAATCTGGAAGGTGACGGTAATGCACCTACAAGTTGTTTGCCAACCGCCATAAAAAACAGAAAGAAGAAGAAGAAGAAGGCCTGTGAAGATAAGAAATGTGCTGCACTTTTAGACTACGAGCTAATTTACTGTAACATTTGCAATAATCTAATCTTCTTGAGTTTGGCTCATCTGTACCGGTTCTGTATCTATTATTTTAAGGAAACTTCAGCTAACAGGGATGAGGAGACAACAGGTTAAACAACGAGAGGAACTGGCTACGGAAGAAATGCTGGAGTTTCTGGAAACAACAGATGCAGAGTATAAAGAGGAACAGTGTCGTTTAAAGAACAAACTGCAACACAACAAAACCCAAGATGCTGTTTTCAACCCAAAAGTCCTGCTTCACAGATTAGGTTTGTATCTAAACTTTCCTTCTTTTCAGTGATGATGCAGTTTCACTTTCACGAATTACAGGTCTCTTTAATGTAGGCACTTGGAATGATTTTTACTGAAGGCTTTTCTAGTTATGAAACCTGGATAATCAATTAAAGCTTAAAAAATTGATACCTCATTTATGATAGGCTGAGTACAACCAAATCTACATGGTAAAATGTGTCAGTAATTTTGAGACTTAAAGGGGACCATGATTAGTTGAACATGTTGGCTTAAATCTGTTGTAATGTTCATGTTGACTTGTTTATGTTTGTGATATGTAAAACATAAATAATTCAAAAACTTTATATATTTTGTTGTATTTTGAAAAGCACATTTTTTTTCACCTGTGCAATGCATGCTGGGTATGTGACGTGGTTAGGTCCATTGTAATATCTGGAGTAATAACAGCAAGGCTAACATTACCCAGCTTTTTAAATTTTTTATATTGCATTTAACTGGTGTAAATTTAGATAATGCCACACTGCATTGTTGTTGACTAATTTCAAAACAGAAAAAGGTAGAAAAAGTGAGGTGAGTGTGCACAGCTTCCCACATGGAAAAAAGAAGAAGAGCGCATTGGCAAAAAGCCGTCGGAAGAACTAAACTTCAGAAAGACCCACATTTGTGCTCTCAGCACTTCTCTCCAGAAGACTTTGAGTCATTTGTACGGTCAGAATGGATGAAGGAGCTGACAGGTGGTCTTTACCTGTGAAAGCTAAATTCAAATGCCGTGCCAACCATTTTTTGCCACAAAGCGCCTAAACCCCGCCGCCGACTTGCGAGCGAAAGATGCTGGAAAAAAAAATCAGAGACAAGCAACGCTGGATGCTCTACTAGCTACTGCAGCTGGTACTGAATGTAAAATCATGGATCAGACACCAAACCAAAGACCAGACCTTACAGGTGCTACTGGACCTGACACTAGACACAGAGCACCACAGCTACTCACCGGATCACACAGTCCATCCAGCAGCGGTACGTGTTTATTCACCGTTTCATTTACAAAGCTGAAGTTTGCTTGTGATTTTGGAAATGGCTAAAGGGCGATTCCCACTAATTTTTCACTGTTGTAGTTTAAGTGACCAAAATGATCATGTATTAAAAAAAAGAAGAAAACATTTCAAATGATTCAAGATGCCTTTTATTGCAGTGAGAGGAGCTTCTCATGCAACTGAGATAAGAACTAGAGATGTTCAAGTCTCAAATTAAAATAAAAAAGCTGTTCAATAATGTTCACAAATTTGAAGTTTTGAATTTTTTGTTTTTAATTTGAAACTTGTTGTTGTGACCCCTAACCCACACACAAACACACACTTGTCTATTACGACTTTTAATTCTTCTCAAATGATTCAAAAGTGTTGAAATCACCCTTTATTTATACTGTATCCTGATGCATGCTCAATAATCCAGGAAGAAAAATCTCTAAAAGTTAAGTCTGGTCTTCTGGACATTCAAAAACAAAACAAACAAACAAAATTGTAGAAATGATTTGTCTTTCGTCCGAAAGACTTCTTCAGTCTGAAGTGCTGTATTCAGTAGGGGTGTAACGGTACGCTAAAATCACATTTCGGTTCGGTTCAACTACAAGGAGAGCTCGGTTCGGTTTATTTTCGGTTTTTTTCGGTACAAATTTTAAAAAAAAATTTTTTACAAACTAAAGACTTACAAAATGTTTATTTTGAAAATGTGCAAAAAATATGTTTGTATTGTATTGTAGTAATAAATAAAAGTGACCCATTTGGATGACCAACAACACCACCAGCCTGATCAAGAAAGGTCATCAGAGACTCTACTTCCTCAGACGGCTGAGACGAGCTGGTCTGAGCAGCCCAGTCCTCACCTCCTTCTACAGGTGTGCAGTGGAGAGCATCCTGTGCTCCAGCATCAACGTGTGGCATGGAGGCTGCACAGTTGAAGAGAGGAAAGCTCTACAGAGAGTGGTGAAGGCTGCACAGAAGATGTTGGAGTCAGTCTCCCCACCATCACAGACATTTACACCTCCAGATGCAGGAAAAGAGCCACCTGCATCATGAAAGACCTCACTCACCCAGCACACTCACTCTTTGCCCCACTCCCCTCAGGACGGAGGTTGAGGAGCATCAAATGTAGAACCACTAGACTGAGGAACAGCTTCTACCCTGAGGCTGTTAGACTCATGAATGAATAAATAAAAATAAAATAAAAATAAACACTGCAAAATATCACATCATGCTGATGCTGATCTGTTTTTCTTGTTGCTGTGTTCATCTGTGACCATCTGCTCATACAGACTCATGTTCGTGCTGCTGTTTATAATGATGTTTTTCCACTATATTAGGGCTTAGTGTATTACTAGTTGATGTTTTTCTTAGTTAATTCTAGATGTTATTACTGTTTTTCTCTTGCATTTGTTGTTGGATGTAACTGGGACCCCGTGTACATAATCTCGTTTTCATCACATGTACCACATGCGGTGCAAATGACAATAAAGACTCTCTGACTCTGATTTTAAATAAACAGCACTCTACAATAAATAAACTATACTAACAATAATAAAAATCTTAATAAATGCAATAACAGTCAGAACCAGAACAATAAGCAGCAACAGACTGTTTACAATCTAACTAATCAAGTTTTTGTTCAAGTTTTTGTTCAGTAGCAGCAGTGTGGCTGTATTTGTCCTCTGTTGTGTACTCACAACTTCTTCTTGGTGGGACAGGTGGGACTGTGGGAACAGTTCAGAGTTCAGTTCAGTCATCACTTAGCTGCAGGTGGATTTACCTCTGTCACAGACTGGAAATAAAAAACAAAAGAGATTTAAAAAAACAAGTTAATAAGATTATGATTTAAAAAAAAAAAGATTATTTAGATAATAAAACAATACCTCTTGAACAATTGAATCTCTCACTCTTCATCATGGCAGGCAGGGCTTTAATCTGGTCCAGGGCTTGTTGACAACATCAGTTAGTTTTTTCATAAAGAGCTGAACTTTTTGAAGTGTTGACATGATGAATGTCTCATAGTGACGCTCAGCAACTTTAAAACCTGCGCATATAACAACGTTCAGACAGATTCAGAAATTTAAAAACTCATAGGCTACAGCTTGTGGACCGCTGTGATTACCTGATGAAGGAGTTTTAATGCAGCTCTTCGGTCACGTTCGGATGAAGTAGTTTTAATGCAGCTGCTGTTCACGTTCAGATGACAGTTTCCAGTGCTTTCACGTGACGTGTTGCTGCTGCACAGAGAGCTGCGTCACGCAATCAGCTGCTGCAGAGTCTTCATGAAACAAAGTCCACACAAGCTGCGCGTGCGCTCGTCTTTTAAAAAGAAAGTTATAACGTTCAAAAACAGGAGACCGCACGAGATGCTAACGGCTAAATGCTGCGCGTGCCACGCGAAAATAGGTCCGTGCTGAAACGCGCCCAGGAAATTTTGTTCCGCGGTGCATATATTCCCCTGTTAAGAACGTTTAATGAGTGAAAAAATAACCGAAACGGTACGCAGGTGGACCGAACCGAACGTGGTGTACCGGAACGGTTCGGTAAACCCATTATAACCGTTACATGCCTAGTATTCAGCTCAGTCTAATAAATAGCACCCTCTCACGGTGGATCAACCAGTTTGCTGCTGACAGCCAAAAACTAGCTGCTCACATGACTAAGGAGGACCATCAGCCTAATGATGGATCATTAGCACCCTGATGGTCTCTTGTAGGGCTGGGCTATGTACCAATATTTTTTAAATATCGAGATAAAAAAAATTGCGATATAAGTGGAGACTATCTCAATTATAAACAATATAGTTTTATACTTGAAAATCCTCCTGCTGCCTTCTTTCTCCCACTCGCCCCCCTCCTTCTCTTTCACTGAACATAAACCCAGCCCCTCACATCAGTCCAATTATGTCCAATAAAGTGGAAAAATCCATAAACATGTTGCACCGCCATATAAGTCGCATCTATTACGCATCACCGCTGACTAGGGCTGGGCCATATCATATCGTTCCCGGTTATACCGGTAAAAAAAGCTTGCCCGGGCAAAAAAGTTATATCGTGATATGCTAATTTCATGTTGTAATACGTCGGGGCGCCCCGCCCCCTTAACATCCGAGCGCTTCAAAAAACCAAACCGAGCTGCGCACCTCCCTCCACCTGTCGGTACTGGTGTAAGGCTAGCTAAAATGCTAAAAACAAACAACGTGTCTCAGCTGTCAAAAAGTCAAGTCAAAGTCAAAGTCAACTTTATTGTCAGATCTGCAATATGTACTGTACAGGACATACACAGGACCGAAATTGCGTTTCTCTCAGTCCCTCGGTGCAACAGTAAACATCTAAACATTGAAACACTGAAACATATAATAATAGACATAAGCATAAAATAGTAAAACTAACACTGTCCTGAGTTTTTGCATAGTGGTATAAGAGTATGAAAATTTACACCAACTCTAAAACTAAAACATTAAACATTTAATGAACATAATACTGTCCTGAGTTTTTGCATACTAGTATAAAAAAAGAGTATAAAAAGTATAACTAAAATAAACTAAAGGTTTCTAGCATTGACATTTGCAAAGTGGCAAAGCAGCGTATGAGTTAATGTACACAGTATATGTATGAGGTAGTAGTTGATGTTGTTATAGAGGCAAAAGTGGCATATGCAGTAAGGCACATTGGGCATCCCTAAATAAGACTGGTCAGAGCACACTGTATATGTATATGTCTCTCCCCCTGCTTAAACTCCACAGGTACATAGAGCTCGTCCCACCCCACGCTGCTCAGCATATGTGGGTTTCGTCCCTCCCTCTAAAACTGTCTGTACACACGCGCGGCTCAGCTGTCTGACACAGTTGTTCCAGAGGCAGGTTACATTTATGCTCATAAGATTTATAGATTCATTTTATTTAGTTGTATTATGGAAATTACGGTACACATGCAGTTTATTTTTTTGTGGTGGATTTTGTTGATCTATATTTTGTGAAGACTTTTTCAATCTAAATAACAGATCAGGAAAGTTAATTCTCAATAGTCCAGGTATCAAATCCGCTCATTCTCAATCAGTTCATCTGGACAGTTTCTTTTTAGCAGAAACGTTTCACCCTCACTCCAGAGGGCTTCCTCAGTCAGAGTAGTCCAAAGCACACTGAAGTTAACCCACCAAGTAAGCAACTTATGTGGACCAACCAGTTTGCTGTAGCCAAGATGGTTTCTGGGGGCGTGTCCCTCGTCGACTCCTCCCAGGCAGGCAGACATGTCCAAAGTGGTTCAAGACAAGAAAGTTAATTCTCAATAGTCCAGGTATCAAATCCGCTCATTCTCAATCAGTTCATCTGGACAGTTTCTTTTTAGCAGAAACGTTTCACCCTCACTCCAGAGGGCTTCCTCAGTCAGAGTAGTCCAAAGCACACTGAAGTTAACCCACCAAGTAAGCAACTTATGTGGACCAACCAGTTTGCTGTAGCCAAGATGGTTTCTGGGGGCGTGTCCCTCGTCGACTCCTCCCAGGCAGGCAGACATGTCCAAAGTGGTTCAAGACAAGAAAGTTAATTCTCAATAGTCCAGGTATCAAATCCGCTCATTCTCAATCAGTTCATCTGGACAGTTTCTTTTTAGCAGAAACGTTTCACCCTCACTCCAGAGGGCTTCCTCAGTCAGAGTAGTCCAAAGCACACTGAAGTTAACCCACCAAGTAAGCAACTTATGTGGACCAACCAGTTTCAAACTGGTTGGTCCACATAAGTTGCTTACTTGGTGGGTTAACTTCAGTGTGCTTTGGACTACTCTGACTGAGGAAGCCCTCTGGAGTGAGGGTGAAACGTTTCTGCTAAAAAGAAACTGTCCAGATGAACTGATTGAGAATGAGCGGATTTGATACCTGGACTATTGAGAATTAACTTTCTTGTCTTGAACCACTTTGGACATGTCTGCCTGCCTGGGAGGAGTCGACGAGGGACACGCCCCCAGAAACCATCTTGGCTACAGCAAACTGGTTGGTCCACATAAGTTGCTTACTTGGTGGGTTAACTTCAGTGTGCTTTGGACTACTCTGACTGAGGAAGCCCTCTGGAGTGAGGGTGAAACGTTTCTGCTAAAAAGAAACTGTCCAGATGAACTGATTGAGAATGAGCGGATTTGATACCTGGACTATTGAGAATTAACTTTCTTGTCTTGAACCACTTTGGACATGTCTGCCTGCCTGGGAGGAGTCGACGAGGGACACGCCCCCAGAAACCATCTTGGCTACAGCAAACTGGTTGGTCCACATAAGTTGCTTACTTGGTGGGTTAACTTCAGTGTGCTTTGGACTACTCTGACTGAGGAAGCCCTCTGGAGTGAGGGTGAAACGTTTCTGCTAAAAAGAAACTGTCCAGATGAACTGATTGAGAATGAGCGGATAAATAACAGATCATTTTTATTTTTATACTTGGAGACTGAATACTTTACTAAAGAAAGTAATTTCAGTAAAATTACCTCTTGTTGTTTTTTTTAAATTTTATATAATACTGCAAAGCAACATGTTAAGTTAATTTTGTCAAATAAATAAATTTGATTTTTTTTTTGTTATATCACGAAATTTATCGTTATCGTGATAATGCTCTGAAATATCACGATATAATTTTTGAGCCATATTACCCACCCCTACCGCTGACGCTTCGCGTATGTTACGCATCACCGCTAACAACCCGGAAATGTAGGCCGGTGTTTGCCAAAAGTGGATTGGCTGCCAAATGGGAACAGGAGCTGCACGGAAGGACTTTAACAAGATTAACACTTAAAAACAATTATTTGTTTGCTGAAAATTATAGCAAAGGTGTGTCTGAGCTGAACTTTTCCTTAATAAATGCACATAATGGTCAAATCAGCTGAATTAAAAAGAAAAAAAACGGTAGTGTCGTTGCCTCTCTGCTGCAAAGCGGGCACGCGCAGCCAGCGAAACGCTGCATTTCTTTAAAATTTAACAAGATAAACACCTAAAAAATATATTTGTTTGCTGACATTGTAGTAAAGGTGTGTCTGAGCTGAACTTTTCCTTAATAAATGCACGTAATGGTCAAATTGGCAACACGGTGGCACAACTGGTAGAGCTGCTGCCTCTCAGCGAGCAGGTCCCCGGTTCAAATCCCGGTCCGGGGGCCTTTCTGGGTGGAGTTTGCATGTTCTCTCCGTGCATGCGTGGGTTTTCTCCGGGTGCTCCGGTTTCCTCCCACAGTCCAAAAACATGCATGTTAGGCTGATTGGCAACTCTAAATTGACCCTGGGTGTGAGTGAGACAGGTCCCTCTTGTAAATGAGTCCCCGTGGCTCAACGAGGCTAGCCTGTATAAATAAAGGTTGAATGAAAAATCAGCTGAATTTAAAAAATAGTTTCGCTGCCTCGCTGCTGCAAAGAATGCATGCGCGAGGAGTCTGTGCATTTCTTAGAACTTTAACAAAAACGTTTACCATATTTGTCGGAATATAACACGCTCCTGTGTACAACACGCTTTGTCCAATTATTGCCAATAAATTGGAGAAATCCGTAAATAACACGCTTTGGCGTATAACACGCGCCTGACGTCACCGCCGACGTAACGCGTCATCCACCGCTGACGTTACGCGTCACCGCTGAGACAACCCGGAAATTTGGTCTATTGTGCAGCGAGAGCTGAATTTCATTAAAATGTAACTACAGAAACACCTAAAAAAATTGTTAGCTGAATAAATATGTTAACTGTTTAATTTTTGTTAATAAATTATTACAAATCAGCTGAATTTAAAATGTAAACAACACGATGCACGCACACAGAAAACAGACCCCATTTGCAGCGAGAGCTGAATTTAATAAAAATTAAACTACCGTACAGAAACGCCAAAAAAAAATTGTTAGCTGAATACAGTATATATGTTAACATGTCTCTGTTTAATTTTTGTTAATAAATGATTACAAATCAGCTGAATTTAAAATGTAAACAACACGATGCGCGCACACAGAAACGGTTTGCAGCGAGAGCTGAATTTAATTAAAATTAAACTACCATACAGAAACACCTAAAACATATATTTGTTAGCTGAATATATATGTTAACGTGTCTCTGTTTAATTTTTGTTAATAAATGCACTTTGACGGTTACAACAACATAAATACAGCGGCTTTAAAATTAATACACGCTCACCCCGCCCATAAAAATAACAGAAACAGATACTGTTTACAGTTTTTATTCAAACAAATTATTTACACTACCGGTACCTATTCAAATCCTTCAAATTCTTCGTCTTCCATGTCGCTGGCAAAAAGATCCAAGTACACCTCGCTGCAGGCCTGCAGAACGAGGCAGGTCACCGGTACAAGGTCCCTGTTCCTCTTCTTCCTCTTCCTCCTTGCTCTCTAAGTCCTCTGCTACTGCCCATAGTGGCCGAAACTGGTACTGCACCATTTTTGGCCAAAATGAAAAACAATAATAATAATAATAATGTTGATACAAACCTTGTTACTGGGTTTTCTGATTCATGTTTACTTGTTCTCTACATTTGTAGTAATGCACTAGTGCTAATGTTGAAACTAATTTTGTTACCAGGTTTTCTGATTTGCATTTATTTATCATTTATATATTGGTCCAACAGCTCAGGAGGACATTTAAATAACAAATGCTTTATTTTTCCCACTTCATAAAAAAGTATATTTTTGTGTACATTTATTTATTTTTAAGGTATTTGACCAACATTTTTAATTTATTATTTATCAACATTGTGCTTACTGAATAGTAAAGTAGCAACTTGTTTTTTGTGTAATTTGCTGTCATTCAAGTGTTCTATTTTTGAATAAATAAAGAGGTTGAAAAAATAACTCATTTTTCCGATTCATCGATGAATCGAAAAAATAATCGACCGATTAATCGATTATTGAAATAATCGTTAGTTGCAGCCCTAATAATAATTAATTCAATTTATAACGCACTTTTCATTAATGAAAATCTCAAAGTGCTACAAAGTGCTACATAATTAAATGTCAATAAAACAAGTAATAAAACAAGTAAAATCAATAACAGTATCAACTAAGATCAAAGATAGATTCATGAGGAGGCAGAGTATGCTTGGTTAAAAAGAAAGGTCTTCAAGCCGCTCTTAAAGTCAACAAGTGACTGTGGAGCTCTTAGGCAGTCAGGAAGAGAGTTCCACGGCGATATCAGAGCCAAAAATGGGTCTAAAAATATGGGGAAAAATCCATAAATAACACGCTTCGGCGTATAACACGCAGGACATTCAAATGAGTAAAAAAACTGTGTGTTATATGCCGATTTTTACGGTATTTGTTTGCTGACATTCTAGTAAAGGTGTGTCTGAGCTGAACTTTTCTTAATAAATGCACTTTGATGGTTAAAACATGGCAAAATGAAGCCAACAAAATAAAGCGGCTTTAAAATTACTACACGTTCACCCGCCATAATGATGACAGAAACACCTATTTATTTAATGTTTTTTATTCAAACTTGTTGAATTCTTCATCCTCTGTGTCGCTGGTGAAGAGTCCTGCCAACTCCTGAGGTCCCGGTAGTTGATGCAGCTCAAAGCACTGCCTCCTCTTCGTCCAGCAAACATCCTGGCCTTCCTGAACCCCGACTGGATGGATTCTTTAGTGGCTGAGGTCCACGGTTTATCCATCCATCCGAGGACCTGCTGAAACGTTGCATGGCACATCTGTCCTGTAGCCGTGAAGCTGTGCTCTCTTTCCACCATCCACTCCTCCCAAAGGCGGCGCAGAGCTGCTTTGAAGTTCCGGTTCACAGAAATGTCCAGAGGCTGCAGCACTTTTGCCTCCCAGGATGATGGCAGGAATGGAATTAAACACTTTAATTGTATCTATAAATTGCAGCATGATGTGCGCGCACACACTGTCCATCCATTAGGACTTTTTTTGCTCTAAAATATCCGTACACATACAGGTACACCGGTAGTCGTCAAAAGCGTAGAGGGCACTTTAGCGCCCCTAGCGGCCGAAAGTGGTACTGTTCCATATTTTTCCGTCATAATAAATGAAACGGTCATATCTCAGCCAAAAATTGGTCTAAAAATATGGGGGAAAATCTGTAAATGCGTCGCTTCGCCGTGTAAGTCGCAGGACATGCAAATTAGGCAAAAAAAAACCAACTGTGACTTATACGCCAAAAAATACGGTACTGTTCTTCTTTTACATTTTATGGTTGGATGTAACTGGGACCCTGTGTACATAATCTCGTTTCATTACATATTCCACATGTGGTGTGAATGACAATAAAGAAATTCTGACTCTGACATTCCATAAAGACATGTTGAACCGTTTCAGGGAGAACCGTTTCAGGGAGATTGCTGGTGCACTTGTCACATAGTCCTGTTGCATGCTTTCCGATTATTTAAAGAGATTTATTAAGGCCTGCGTGTCCTGTTCTAATGCAAGTAATTATTGATTCCTGTGTCTTCCAGTTTTCCTTGTATATCCTACCTTTTTCTGAATGTTGCGTAAATGTCTTCCTGTATCAGTAATGTCCCAGTTTTTAATATATGTATTATCATTTTACATTCAACTTTACATTTGTTCAATCATTTTGATCGCTTCGTCTTCCAGACCGGTGTTGCACCAGCTCTGTTTCTTCTTTTTTTCTTTTCCTCACTCATGGGGCAAGCACAGCGGACTATTCAGCCAATCTTCGCCGTTGTTCTGAGGCAAACACATGTCACTCGTAGGCCACGTTTAGAAAAGCACGATTGGCTGGAATTTCCAGCCAATCGTAAATCTGTTTCAGGACACTGATGCCTTAAGGGTTCACAAAAAACTCAAACCGACAGTTGTGACAGGCTGACAACCGCGATTACAACCACACATTCACAGAATGGTCAAATTATCGTATTTTTTGCCTTTTTTGGAATTATTGATTGTACATTGTAAAGAGGGCAAAATTGTTGTACAAATACAATAATTATTGTACACCTGGCAACACTGACCTGGAGAGAAGCAGGAAGCAGGGGGAGAGCGCGCGGTTAGGGGTTGAGTTTGCAGTGAGTGAGAGAAGGTGGGCCGTGTGGGAGAAGAAAGAATGTGGGAGAAGAAAGAACAGCAGAGCCGGCGGATTTTCAAGTAGAACTATATCATTTGTATCGAAATAATGTCACTTTATATTGCAAATAAAATTATCGATCTTTTAAAAATATCGCCCAACCCTAGTCTCTTTATTATTTTGTTACTAGGGGTGTAACTGTACATGTGGGTGTATTGAACCGTTTCAGTATGGCGTGTTTGGTCCACGTGCGTACCGTTTCGGTTATTTTTTTTCCACTCATTAAATTTTTAACGGGAGATTATCCGCCGCAGAACTAAAGTTCGTAAGCTTGTTTCAGCACAGCGCTATTGTCTTGCAGCATGCGCAGCATTAGCAACCTAGCATCTCGTTGTGGTCTCCTGTTTGGGAACATTATGGCTGTCTTCTTAAAGGACAAGTGAACTAATCCAAAGTTGTGTTGACGTTGTTTCATGAAGATTGGATCTGCAGCAGGCAACACGTCTAACTTGTTAATGCTCTTGAAACATCATCATATGAATAGGGCTCGGCCATATCATATCGTTTACGATAATACCGGTAAAAAAAGCTTGCCCGGGCAAAAAAAAGGGATATGCTAATTTCTTGACGTAATACGGCAAGGCGTCCCGCCCCCTTAACCACTGAGCGCGCCGAACGATCAAACCGAACTGCGCACCCCCCTTCCACCTGTTGGTACTGTGTAACGCTAATTGTTTGTGCGCATTACTAGCTAGCTAAAATGCTAAAAACAAAACAACGCACATCTCAGCTTCTCTCCACCCAGCTCTAAACTGTAGGTACAGACAGCTCAACTGTCTCCCCCTCCCTCCACTCCTCTCTGAGCTGCCAGTGCAGGCTGCATCTCCCCCGCTCTACAGTAAACTGTTGGTAACAAACACATACAACTCAACAGTCTCTTGAGATGCACAGTCAGTCCACGGACCAAGAGGCAGATGATCAGGTACAGATCAATTAGAAAAATAAATCATTCTTGCAGGAACAGAAACTGAAACACCACACGCTTCAGGGTCAGCTGATCACCTTGTTACAAGTTCTGGAAGTTATAACTCATTTGAAGGCAACATATTTTGTTGTATGTTACATTTATACCCAACAGATCTTAAAGCTCCACTGACATCATCTTTTAACTTTCCATAAAATGGCACAACATATATATATATATTAAGATTGACCTCTGATCATTTTTGCTAAAACAATGTTAAATTAATTAAGATTCCTCTCAAAAATAGTTTAAAATTAGCGCCGTTTTTTTTACATGATAAATACGGATTTTCGCGTTGCGCGATTATGACGTCATACACAGACTCGCCTCAACTGCGCACATTGAATACAATGGACAAATACAAACGCGATCCGTCCAATTTAGCCATTTAAAACTTTATATTTTAGCGGTTTGTCTTCAGAGAAGCCAAAGTTATTTCCAGTAAACAGCAGGTTATAATTTTTTTTCTACTGCAGCTGGTTTTTGTAGGCATTTCACTTCAGGAAGTGAGCAGGTGTGTGGGGTTACATGAGCTGCATGTTGACGAGGCAGAAGGAATTCTACAACATCTAAATAGTTTCCACAGCACTGAAATGGTAATATATTAGTCCTTCCTGACACAACCACAGACCACCGAGCAACCACAGCCCTCTGTGTGGAGCAGAGAGCTGCTATCTAGGCGTTCCCGGGGGAGCAGATGGTGTGGGTTAAGGGCCTTGCTCAAGGGCCCAGAGTGGGGCAGATGAGGGTGGAGACAAGTATGACCGCTTCACTTATCCCACCCACATCTTTCACTTATCCCACCCACATCTTTGATGTTGTCGGTACCGGGGCTTGACCCGGCGACCTTCCGATCACAAGCTCACCTTCTTAACCTCTTGCGCCACCACTCCCCATTGTTCCATCTGGTTTTAAACCAGTTAAAAATGTGTGCCTCTTGACGTAAAGTGTGCCGTGTATCATTCAACTTGAACTCATTACAGAATTCAAACAAAATGGAGTAGTAATGATAATTTTGCATATTTGATTGACATCTATCAAGCCATTTGTCCATTACCATATAATGGTCTCCTCCAAAAATAATTTCACAGTTTACATATACAGTACTGTATTTGAGACAGGCCTTTTAAAGCATTGCTCAATTCTGTAAAGTTTTCTTCTTCTTTTTTTTGTGACCGTTGTAAATATATATTACTGTATTATAAAACAAACCTCTAAATATGCATCATTCACCACCAAAAGTTTACACTATAATTTGTTATAAATAAGCAAAATCAGTTGTTTTTATTGGTAACAATTACAAGTTGTTAGTTTACTTTCAGACATTGACGAGTACAATTGAGGCAGTTTGTCTCACAATGGCTATGGATGGATATAAATTCAAACTTAGTTCATGTGAACACTACATGCTCTCATCAATATTTAATTTATTTTTGTGCATTACTGTTAAAACAGCTTGACAAATCTCAGGAAAAATCATGTAATATTGGATCATTTTATCAAAAAAGGCGTTCAATACAAGATCAACTGGACTTTATTTGTAACAGAAGACGTTTCGCTCATCATCCGATGAGCTTTCTCAGTTCTTTGGAGACTGTTAGAGGGAGGGAGAAGTTATAAGCAAGCTGGACCACTGATACACACCAAAACTAGGTAAATTGGAAGCTAACACACACACATATTTGGGATAACACGTGCCTGTGACCCATTCAAAGTTCAGTGTGTGAAAGCAGAGCTTACAAAAAGCACACACACATCCTACTGTATGTAAATTGACAAAAACCACACTTCACACATTGATACCAGGGACCTGTCAAAGTCTTTGTTCACAAGTGAGGCTCCTCTGTTCTCATCATACCATACCATACCATACCAACTTTATTTCTAAAGCACTTTATAAAACCGTAGGACCAAAGTGCTGTACACAAACATAAAATACAGTAAAAAAAATAAAATACAGTACAAAATTAAAAGGTCAGATAAAGGTGGGAGGCGTCTGGGAAAACAGCTGCAGGTCGGCACCATAAGTTTTAGAAGTTGAAATCTGACAAAAACAGACTGAGAGCACATGGATTTTGAACAGGAGTCACGCACCAACATATGTTGGTTGCAAGCTGAGGTAACACATACATGTAAATTGACAGATCACACCTTAACAGTAGGGGGTTCCCTTGAAGTCTCTGACAGAAGACACACAAATGTATGTAAATTGACAAAAACACCTCACAGCCCAACAACAGAGGTAAAAAAAAAAATTGCTAGTCTAATTCATAGACAAGACACCTCTATTCCCATCCGGTGTAAAACGCTTGGGAATCAGCCCCAAAACTGAGTTATAAGTCTTGGAAAGTTGAAATCTCAGACCTCCTCCTCTGTTAAGAGAAGGTTTTTCTCTCTTAACATAAACAGCTTCCTTCACACCTCGCTCAAACCATCTGTGCTCTCTGTCCAAGATTTGCACATTCTGGTCCTCAAATGAGTGACCCTTGTCCGTGAGGTGGAGGTGAACAGCTGAGTTTTGTCCAGAGGAGGAGGGTCTCCTATGCTGGGACATTCTTCTGTGGATAGGCTGCTTCGTTTCCCCAAGCAGCCTATCCACAGAAGAATGTCCCAGCATAGGAGACCCTCCTCCTCTGGACAAAACTCAACTGTTCACCTCCACCTCACGGACAAGGGTCACTCATTTGAGGACCAGAATGTGCAAATCTTGGACAGAGAGCACAGATGGTTTGAGCGAGGTGTGAAGGAAGCTGTTTATGTTAAGAGAGAAAAACCTTCTCTTAACAGAGGAGGAGGTCTGAGATTTCAACTTTCCAAGACTTATAACTCAGTTTTGGGGCTGATTCCCAAGCGTTTTACACCGGATGGGAGCAGAGGTGTCTTGTCTATGAATTAGACTGGCAAAATTATTATTATTATTATTATTATTATTTTTTTTTTGAGAAACCTCTGTTGTTGGGCTGTGAGGTGTTTTTGTCAATTTACATACAATTGTGTGTCTTCTGTCAGAGACTTCAAGGGAACCCCCTACTGTTAAGGTGTGATCTGTCAATTTACATGTATGTGTTACCTCAGCTTGCAACCAACATATGTTGGTGCGTGACTCCTGTTGAAAATCCATGTGCTCTCAGTCTGTTTTTGTCAGATTTCAACTTCTAAAACTTATGGTGCCGACCTGCAGCTGTTTTCCCAGACGCCTCCCACCTTTATCTGACCTTTTAATTTTGTACTGTATTTTATTTTTTTTTACTGTATTTTATGTTTGTGTACAGCACTTTGGTCCTACGGTTTTATAAAGTGCTTTAGAAATAAAGTTGGTATGGTATGGTATGGTATGATGAGAACAGAGGAGCCTCACTTGTGAACAAAGACTTTGACAGGTCCCTGGTATCAATGTGTGAAGTGTGGTTTTTGTCAATTTACATACAGTAGGATGTGTGTGTGCTTTTTGTAAGCTCTGCTTTCACACACTGAACTTTGAATGGGTCACAGGCATGTGTTATCCCAAATATGTGTGTGTGTTAGCTTCCAATTTACCTAGTTTTGGTGTGTATCAGTGGTCCAGCTTGCTTATAACTTCTCCCTCCCTCTAACAGTCTCCAAAGAATTGAGAAAGCTCATCGGATGATGAGCGAAACGTCTTCTGTTACAAATAAAGTCCAGTTGATCTTGTATTGAACGCCTTTTTTGATTTATCATGTCCTGGACAACTGAGAATCTTCACCAGCATATTGGATCATTTTCCTCGATAAATGACCAAGTATAATATTTTGTCTCATTTGTTTAACTAGGTTCTCTTTATCTACTTTTAGGACTTGTGTGAAAATCTGATGATGTTTTAGGTCATTTTTATGCAGAAATTTATAAAGTTTTAAAGGCTTCACAAACTTTCAAGCATCGCTGTATGTGTGAATTTAAAGTTATAATTGTGCCTGATGTTCACGTTTTCTGTGGTCCCTGCAGATGTTCAGCAGATGGTTCTGATTAAAGAAGCTCCTGAAGTACAGATGCTTGGGATGGATCAACAGGATCCAGAGACCCTCAACATAAAGGAGGAAGATGAGGAACTGTGGACCAGTCAAGAGGGAGAGCAGTTTTGTGTGAAAACAGAGACTGATGACCCCGGGTTTGCATTCACTGCTGTTCCTTTGAAGAGTGAGGAAGATGAAGAGAAACGTCTATTTTTACAGCTTCATCAGCACCAAGTAAAAGAGGAAGATCTTCCAACCAGCAGTTCAGCTGACCAGATGAAAGCATCAACTGGTGGAGAGGACTGTGGAGGAGCAGAGACTACCAGGAACCCAGATCTAAATACTTATGGAGATGATTGCAGCTCTTCAGAGACTGAAGTCAGTGAGGATGATGAAGGTGATGATGTGAATGACTCTGACTCTCAGCTAAAAGACTTATCAGACTCTGGGTCAGAACCTGAAGACGGTGACAAAGACTGGAAGAAGAGCAGAGCTCCTGAGTCAGGCGTAAACACTGTCAACAAATCTTGCAGCTTCACTGAGCATGGGAAACAATTTCACAAGACAAGTCAGTCAGTGATGTCTTCAAGTTGTTTGGTTGTCAAGGAATGTGTTGAAGTGAAGAAAACTGGAGGCTCAGTCGAGAAAAGACAGTCAAGACAGACCTCATTTAGTTGTAAAGACTGTGGAAAAAGATTTAACAGAAAGGGTGATCTAAACAAACACATGATAGTTCACACAGGACAGAAAGCATTTGTTTGTGATCTTTGTGGACAAAGGTTTGGACAGAAGTCAATATAACACACACATGATAGTTCACACAGGACAGAAAGCATTTGTTTGTGATCTTTGTGGACAAAGGTTTGGACAGAAGTCAAATTTAAACAAACACATGATAGTTCACACAGGACAGAAAGCATTTGTTTGTGATCTTTGTGGACAAAGGTTTGGACAGAAGTCAATTTAAACAAACACATGATAGTTCACACAGGACAGAAAGCATTTGTTTGTGATCTTTGTGGACAAAGGTTTGGACAGAAGTCACATTTAAACAAACACATGATAGTTCACACAGGACAGAAAGCATTTGTTTGTGATCTTTGTGGACAAAGGTTTGGACAGAAGTCAAATTTAAACACACACATGATAGTTCACACAGGACAGAAAGCATTTGTTTGTGATCTTTGTGGACAAAGGTTTGGACAGAAGTCAAATTTAAACACACACATGATAGTTCACACAGGACAGAAAGCATTTGTTTGTGATCTTTGTGGACAAAGGTTTGGACAGAAGTCAAATTTAAACAAACACATGGGGATCCACATCAGAGAAAAGCAGTTTAACTGAATAATAACCTTTGTTTTGTCTTTTTTAATCTCATATAAAATAACGCATTCCTTTCAGTAATGTTTTTTCTTTGTACCTTTATTACCAAACGTTTGATTTTTATATTTGACCACTAGGTGGTGCTTTGATTTTTAATATGCGAGCTTCAGTAAAAATCTAGTTCAACTTACACCAGAAGAGGTACATGTACATCTTTCATGGTTAGTCACTGAGGAGTCCCGTCTCAACGGTGGATGACAAGTGCAAACAAGCTACACACAGCTACAGTAAATGCAAAGCAAACAGTTAAAACGTGCTGCAAACACATGAATAATCCTAACTCCTAAACAAAAAAACAAATGCAACAGAAAAAAATATTCAATCACAGAAAATAGATGAAGAAACACACAATCAAAAAAAAACATGCTGCAAATACCAAAACACCAAAACAACTGAAAATGAGATGTATTAAAAACAACAACAAAAAAGTATACAGACCACTAGGGGGGCTTGTCCACCAAGTCACATTGGACCATACCCCGGCCCCTGTAAATACATTTTAGCTGAGCTGCCACTTTCTAAAGTCATAATACTTTCAAGATTTATTCTTCTTTCTGCTACCTTTCATTTTTTTACATTTTGTACACTATCATTATGAGATTGCCTTGTATTGTTTCTTTTGTAAAAAAATGAACAAATTTAATAAACATTAATTTAATAAACATAGTA
>JBBPBX010067279.1:0-19447 GCA_038048925.1 Garcialebias charrua
TGTACACAAACAAAAAATCCTGTTTATTCTAAATAAAAATTTTAGAATAACAGAGGTACAGACACACAATTTGTGCTCATTTTAAATACTGAAGAGATTTAAAATAACACTCAAAAAGCATTTTTTATTTGATTTTCAAATTAAATAAATAAAAAAAAAATGATGGAGAACAGAGAATTTCCACATTAAGCTCTTCACATCTCTGAATTTTAAACAGAATTGTTGTACATCTGTACACTCTTAGTTAAAAATCGCATTTTTAACGTTTTTCTGTGTAAAATTAACGACACCAGTTTATTTTAAATGAAAAGTTTAAAATAACGAACAGAACACCCTTTTTCACTCCTGATAACTGTCAAATGCAGTACAAAATCAGTTTCACTGAGACTGCAAGACATCTTTTTAAAGGCATGCTCAAGCAGCATCCTGTCACATTTTAGTGAAGTCATTGCATTTAAGTCAGCCCTCTTTTATAAGCGTTTGAGTAAGAAAAACGGAAATCAGGCTGCTTGGGTTAGTTAGTAACTGTTGTTTGAACGTAAGTTCTATTTTAAAGTTAACACTGCAAGAGTGCATTTAACTTTTACAAAGTTCATTGAGGGTAAAAACCTGAAATAAGGTACCTATGAATACTTATTACACAGTGAAACACGTAAACCTCAGCTGATTAGTTTATTTGACTCAGTGCTACATTAAAAGTGAATATTTATTTGCAAACACTAACATGAGAACAATCTTTTGATTTTTTCACACAAAATCAAAACTAAAAGATGGGAGATAACAATTATGATCAAGCTTTACAGCTGCTCACAGCAAAGCTTGAATCGTTAAGGCATAATAACATTCGCAGAAGAGAAACTTTTCAACAAGAAAAACTTAAGTTAAAACGTGAGATCAAACAAAATCAAAACAAAAAGATGGGAGATAACGATTGTGATGAAGCTTTACAGCTGCACACAGAAATACTTGAATTGTTAAGGCAAGATAACATTCGCAGAAGAGAAAATTTTCAACAAGAAAAACTTGAGTTAAAAAGTGAGATTGAGCAATTAAAAATAAAACGGCGTGCTATAAATGGTTTTGATGTTCGTCAACTCCCTGACCCGATCTGGTTAAAAACAAAACCAGAACGTGAACTACATTACCAAGAAAAGGTCAAATCCCACTCGCTGGAGCTGGAAGGGACAAGTTCATCAACTCCCTCTCCTAAAAAAGGCAAGAAGAAACATGTTTTTCAAACTAACAAACCACGTAGTGAAGATGCCCGCTGGAACTATGACCCGAAGTGGTTAAGAGACCCAATATGGTTGAGAAGGACGAGCACACGCCCTGTCCCTGCACCTCGGACGAAGCTGCCCGAGATAAGCAAAAAACCACAAACGGTGGACGCCCGCTCTTTAAGTGACCCTCCGCGGTCTACACCGAGCAAAGCTCCTGCCCCTGCACTGCGGACTGGACAGTCCGGGAGTAGCAAAAGGTCACAGAAGTTCCAGAAAAAAGGCAACATACCTCTATGCTCTGAGGAGATAGTGGACATAAGTTGGTTGTTTGAAAACTTGAATGATACAGAGGATGACCGAACTGGTACATTGAGTGACCTTGTCTTTGATAACTCAGAGCACATGGATAACTCAGAGCACACAGTTAGTGACAACAATAGCAAACGACAAAAAGAAAAACGTCTCAAAAAAGGCCTTGAGCTACAACATCAGTTTAAACAATCAGTGATGAAACAGTGCGCTGTAACTGCTGTTGAGGCTCACATGCAAAACAAAACACCCTCTGAGGTGTGCCCAGGTCAAAAGGTCGTATCCCAGTCGCAAAAAAGCGAGAATAAACACCGTCGTCTCAAAGGTCCTCTGACCTCAGAAGAGGCAGAGAACATGCGTCGGTTGATAAAAGAGTGGGATGATACTAGCGAGAATGAACACTATCGTCTCAAAGGCCTTCTGACCTCAGAAGTGGTGGAGAACACGCGTCGGTTGTTAAAAGAGTTGGATAATACTAGCAAGAATGAACAAGATTTTCAAACTGACATACACCGAAATGTTGGTACCAGTTGGAACAGTGACTCAAAATGGTTTAAAGGGAGCCCCGCCCCTAAAGCACCTCAGATTGAAAAATCTGAGACAAGCAACGAACCACAAAAGGTAGGTGTTCACTCTCTAAGAGACCCACAACGGTTCAGATCGAACCAGGTGGGTGAAAACCAAGGTCCATCGGTGGGTGGACTTCAAAAGAAATTGAAGGATGAGGACCTATACTCATGTAACTATGCGTGGTCCCAACAGAAACCCCCGAGCCTTGGAACTGCACCTCCCGCGCCTCGAACAGAACAGTTCGAGACAGGCAAAGAGTCACGAATGTCCCGGAATAATGGCCCAACACCTCTATGCTCGGAAGAGACAGAGGAAGTAAGTAGTTTGTCAGTAGATTTGAATGTTACTGTGCTTGACCAACCTGATACAATGAGTGGCGTTATCATTGATAATGACACTATCAACATTGACCAACCTGGAGCGATGTGTAGCACTGTCTTTCACAAAGACTCAGAGCACACAAATAACTCAGCGCACACTACTTCTGACATTGCCATGGATGTTGACAGCAAACCAACTGCTGATAGTCAACAACATCCTGAAGGTCATGATGCTGACAGCCAACAAGATGCTGACAGTAAGCAAGATTACACAGACAGAGTCACACGTGAACAGAAACGTGGGCCAAGACCTGTGAGGTTTCTGTGTAACTTTATACAAAGGGGGGTGGCTAAGAAAGCTTACCTGCCTATCACACTGGAAGGTGTCCTTGAGCGTGAAGCCCTCCTGGATGGCAGTTCTGATATAACTATTATGTCGGCCAAGCTGTTCGAGGAGCTGAGGACCGCCGCTAACGGTGTTGACATGCAAATACCCTTTGAGAAATGTGCTATTGAGCTACAGGGTCTCGCAGAGACGAGAACAACCCTAACAGCTATGGCTATGGTTCACATGCAGATTGGCGAAATGACAATACACCACCCGGTGTACGTGTCTAAACTTGACTCATTCCCATTTTTGGTTGGCCAAGATTTTATAAACCGCTTCAACGCGATTATAGATTATGGTCGACGGAAAATGTGGAGCACAGTGAGAAAACCCCTGCCAATAAAAGTGCTTCCTAGTTGCGATACAGACTGCCTAACCGCAGGTACCGCAAAGGACACACGGGACACCTCATCCGAGGACGAGAGCCCGGTAAGTGAACCTTCAACTACAGGTGAGACAGAAGAGACCCAAAAGTTGGACCAAACTCCGGTCCAACAAGAGAACCTCCTCTGTGAGCTGACACATTCAGCACTCCCTGACCACTGCCTACCACAGGTAGTGAAAGGTGTTGAGATCCAAGGATCCCACACCGAAGACGCTGTACTGTCCTCTGAGACAGGTAATTCGGCAATCAACCAAGCTTTCAATGAAACCTTGGTTCAAGGGCATCTGAGTCCAGAAAATGACAGTCATCCAAACGCTGACAGTCACTTGGACATCATTGTTGCAGATTACGAGGACCCCTCATCGGACAAGAAGGGGGCAAACTCACATTACCTACCACAGGTAGAGAATGGTGTGGAGATCCAAGGACCCCACACCGAGGTTGCTGTACTGTCCTCTGGGACAGGTAATTCGGCTATCAGCCAAGCTTTCGATGAAACCTTGGTTCAGGGACATTTGTGTCTAGAACTAGTCAGAAATGACATAGTTTTTACAGACTCAAAGAGCACCTCTTCAGTCAAGAAGTGGGAAGACACACACAACGACAGTGACCCGTCGCAGTCTGTACAATCAGACACACCTGCGACTGCACCGACAGTTGTGACACACCTGAATTACACGGAAAGAGGTAAACGTAAGAAAATACGTTGGCCAAAACCTAAACGATTCCTGTGTACCGTCTTCTCTCAGCTGCGCGAACAGCTTAAACTAAACGGTGGCATCCTAACTTGTGCCCATGGACGGACGTCCTCACCTGTGATCGTGGTCCCCCATGACCAAAGGGGGGTGATGTTAGGCCATGCCAAAGACAAAGATTTGAATGTACACCTCAGAAACACTTTTGCTTTCGCCCAGAAAAACCTGGAAAAATCTGCTGAAGGACGTAAGGCGTACTATGACCAAAAGGCCTCTCACAATGAACTCCAAGTGGGAGACAGAGTCTGGTACTATACGTTCGCCCCAGCAACCGGGAAAGGAGGGTCCGAGACCGGAACTCTCGCCCGCAAACTAATGCCCAGGTGGACTGGACCTCATCTGATAACAGACAAAGTGTCCTCAGTCGTCTACGAAATCAAAATCAGCAAAGGCCGCTGTAGTGGACATGACCTTGTCCACTTTTAAGACACCTGTGTACTTTTGAACTGTCCAGTGATGACCTTTACTGACCTCTCAGTGAAGCAAGACATTTACTACAAAATCATTCATTTAGCTATAATCTGATAAATATAGTCACCAAAAGAGACTATTTCTATCTTTGATTTTAGGCTGATGTGATCAAAAGAATAACTTTTGTCATTTTCATGATGTGTGCTTTTTAAGCTGTGTTATTCTGTGAGAGTTAAACTGTGTCCACTGCTGTGTTAAAGGGAAATATCGGGTCACAGAGACCCGACTGTTTTGTTTAGAAATAAGAAGACAGTTTAATCATGAACAAGGCTCCAGCTTTCTCTGTCTGTTCCCTAAACAAAGCTCTCTCTGCTCTGGCTGACCTTGGGCCTGATAAGGCAAGTCCACTCCTCTCTTTGTTCCTGCTTTTTAAGTTCTTACTGTGCGAGAACGCTTGGAGAGTTTGCTGGGAATTTTAGAAGAAATGTGAACCTTTCCCAAGAGCTGGGTACGTTTTGGTCAAGAGCTAACGACCTGCGTCTTCAACTAAGGACTGATAACAGGCCGTTATGAGTCCACCTCGAACGAGCGTTTGTTATTCCTTCCTGGAATAAATTATCTTGAGCCAAGAAACCACGACTGCCACGACTTTTGCCGATGAAAGCGAGTATCACCGACACCGACAAGGTAAACACGCGTGGAGTCCAGCTTGGACTTGCGGGACCGACGACTCGTCAGTCTAAAGTTGACCACAGCTCTTTACCAGAACCAAGGCGGACGTCTTAAGGTAAAGGAGCAGCTGTTTGCTTGCTGGAGGTGTGATGATATCTTAGCTGGACGCGTACGGAAGAGTGTCATCTGGTTTCATAAATGCAAGATAAACTTCCTCTCTTAACCTCCCAATTCTTCTTAAATCTTTCCTCCTACTTTTTCCCCTCTCAATCTAAGCCGGAAACTATTTTAAGTTTAAAGAGCCCACAGACTAAATATGTTAACATCCAATATTGAAGTCTGTTGTGTTGAATTTAAGTGTGCTGACGTTTTAATTTGAAAGAAAGTGAAATCATGTCAATCAAGTGTAATGGTGTTAATTTAGTTGATTTATTTTAAATAAATGATAGTGTCTCTTTGACATATCAAACTAAGTTAACGTCTTTGTCACTTAATGGCTCTGTTTATTTATCCATCATAAAGATCACAGAAATATTGGGTAAACTGAAAAAGAACAGAATCCGTGAATTTACTATTCAATCTGAATAAGTAGATTAATTAAGGATAAAGAGGTCAGTATTAATATTGACCTCCTCATTAATTCTTACATCTGGTGGCTCGTACCGGTTCTGAAAGTTTATTGATTTCTGTGGTTTCTCATGAACTGTAACGTCATGTTTGCATAAGTGGATCCAAGTTTTAAACTCTGAGGATAATGATTTTGGCTGGAAGTGTTCAAAGCAGGCAGATTCTGCATGTTTTTATCATTTGAAGCTGTGAGATTGTTATTGTTTCATCTCTGTTAGACGCTGTTGGAAGCATTCAGGTGAAGTTTTGTCAGCCGTGGTCTGTGGTGGTTCTGGTCCTGTTTCGGTCCAGTTCACGCAGACTCCTGTACAACGCTTTGTTTGACCGCCGAGTCAGAAGCCTGAAAGCTAATTTAACATCTACAAGATTGCTGTTGTGGCATTTTACATGTTAGAGCAGGTCATAGAAGCATATTACTGTAGAACGTAGTCGGATAGTGGTTCTGTTCAGACCCAAGTTTCTGCTCCACGACGAAGTGGACCGGAACCGACCTTTACGCGCTCCGAGTGAGTCCGTGTTTGTTCAACAGCTGCAGTGCTGTGTTACTGAGCGTAACTAAGTTGGCCTGTCTAGGTGTGTTCGCCGCATGTTTCAGAGTTTTGGGGAGTTAAATTGAAGCGTTTGAGTTGTTTTAAGAGTCTATAAAGTTGTGGTCTGTTGTGCGAGCTAACGTTAGAGCTACGTGTCCAAGTACACGTTTGTTTATGAGCTGTGATTGGATGAAACGAGAGCTGGGAGCTGTCAATCACTCGTAGCGAACGCTGATTCGCTGTAGTGGGAACGCACGCCGTTGCGACCAACCCACTTTGTCGTCATTTCCGGTACTTCATTGGGCGAAGGTAAGAAAACTTCATTTACCATGAACGCTTGGGAATGAACTACATACGCTGTGATTGATTTGTTGACGTCACGTATTTTGTAGCGAGCTCCGCCTCGCTCACGTACGAAGCTGGTGACGCGCTACGCACGCTGCGTTGGCCCGCCCATTCTTGTCGTCATTTCCTGATGCACATTGAGTGACAACAAGCAGTCACATTCACACACACACGGTGAAAAGTGGTTTCACTAAAAGTTTAAACACTCATTTCAAGCCATCTAAACTGTCTAACAACATATATTTGTCTCTGACAAGACCGCAGTTCGAGCGTTTATCACTGATACACTAGAAACTAACTCTGAAAAGGTTGTTTTTAGTTTAAATACTGATTAGAAAAATCAGTTTCCTCGTGATTAAAATTAAGACTCGAAGCTGCCCCCTGTTGGTTAAAAGACGTTGACAGATGAGTTTTCTCAAATACATCATGAGAAGTCAGCATTTTTATGGTGAATTACCAGCTTTTAAAATTGTTCTGTACGCAAACAAAAACTCCTGTTTATTCTAAATACAAATTTTAGTATAACAGAGGTACAGACACACAATTTGTGCTCATTTTAAATACTGAAGAGATTTAAAATAACACTCAAAAAGCATTTTTTTATTTTAATTTTCAAATTAAATAAAAAAAAAAAAAAATGATGGAGAACAGAGAATTTCCACATTAAGCTCTTCACATCTCTGAATTTTAAACAGAATTGTTGTACATCTGTACACTCTTAGTTAAAAATCGCATTTTTAACGTTTTTCTGTGTAAAATTAATGACTCCAGTTTATTTTAAATGAAAAGTTTAAAATAACGAACAGAACGTCCTTTTTCACTCCTGATAACTGTCAAATGCAGTACGAAATCAGTTTCACTGAGACTGCAAGACATCTTTTTAAAGGCATGCTCAAGCAGCATCCTGTCACATTTTAGTGAAGTCATTGCATTTAAGTCAGCCCTCTTTTATAAGCGTTTGAGTAAGAAAAAACGGAAATCAGGCTGCTTGGGTTAGTTAGTAACTGTTGTTTGAACGTAAGTTCTATTTTAAAGTTAACACTGCAAGAGTGCATTTAACTTTTACAAAGTTCATTGAGGGTAAAAACCTGATATAAGGTACCTATGAATACTTATTACACAGTGAAACGCGTAAACCTCAGCTGATTAGTTTATTTGACTCAGTGCTACATTAAAAGTGAATATTTATTTGCAAACACTAACATGAGAACAATCTTTTGATTTTTTCACACAAAATCAAAAACTAAAAGATGGGAGATAACAATTATGATCAAGCTTTACAGCTGCTCACAGCAAAGCTTGAATCGTTAAGGCTTAGTAACATTCGCAGAAGAGAAACTTTTCAACAAGAAAAACTTAAGTTAAAACGTGAGATCAAACAAATTCAAAACAAAAAGATGGGAGATAACGATTGTGATGAAGCTTTACAGCTGCACACAGAAATACTTGAATTGTTCAGGCAAGATAACATTCGCAGAAGAGAAAATTTTCAACAAGAACAACTTGAGTTAAAAAGTGAGATTGAGCAATTAAAAATAAAACGGCGTGCTATAAATGGTTTTGATGTTCGTCAACTCCCTGACCCGATCTGGTTAAAAACAAAACCAGAGCGTGAACTACATTACCAAGACAAGGTCAAATCCCACTCGCTGGAGCTGGAAGGGACAAGTTCATCAACTCCCTCTCCTAAAAAAGGCGAGAAGAAACATGTTTTTCGAACTAAAAAACCACGACATGAAGGTGTCCGCTGGAACAATGAGCCGGAGTGGCTCAGACAAGACCCAGAGTACATGAAACGATTTCAAAGGGGGGGCGCACGTCCTAAAGATAAGAAAGATGGTCACAAAAGTATACCATATCACAAAAGGGGGTCCGAACAGGAACCCCCAGTTCAAGGACAAGCTCCTCCTGCCCCTGCACTGCGGACTGGACAGTCCGGGAGTAGCAAAAGGTCACAGAAGTTCCAGAAAAAAGGCAACATACCTCTATGCTCTGAGGAGATAGTGGACATAAGTTGGTTGTTTGAAAACTTGAATGATACAGAGGATGACCGAACTGGTACATTGAGTGACCTTGTCTTTGATAACTCAGAGCACATGGATAACTCAGAGCACACAGTTAGTGACAACAATAGCAAACGACAAAAAGAAAAACGTCTCAAAAAAGGCCTTGAGCTACAACATCAGTTTAAACAATCAGTGATGAAACAGTGCGCTGTAACTGCTGTTGAGGCTCACATGCAAAACAAAACACCCTCTGAGGTGTGCCCAGGTCAAAAGGTCGTATCCCAGTCGCAAAAAATAGGCGAGGTTCTCTCTCCTATAGAAAGCGAGAATAAACACCGTCGTCTCAAAGGTCCTCTGACCTCAGAAGAGGCCGAGAACATGCGTCGGTTGATAAAAGAGTTGGATGATATTAGCAAGAATGAACAAGATTGTCAAACTGACATACAACAAAAAGTTGGTACCAGTTGGAACAGTGACTCAAAATGGTTTAAAGGGAGCCCCGCCCCTGAAGCACCTCAGATTGAAAAATCTGAGACAAGCAACGAACCACAAAAGGTAGGTGTTCACTCTCTAAGAGACCCACAACGGTTCAGATCGAACCAGATGGGTGAAAACCAAGGTCCATCGGTGGGTGGACTTCAAAAGAAATTGAAGGATGAGGACCTATACTCATGTAACTATGCGTGGTCCCAACAGACCCCGAGCCTTGGAACTGCACCTCCCGCGCCTCGAACAGAACAGTTCGAGACAGGCAAAAAGTCACGAATGTCCCGGAATAATGGCCCAACACCTCTATGCTCGGAAGAGACAGAGGAAGTAAGTAGTTTGTCAGTAGATTTGAATGTTACTGTGCTTGACCAACCTGATACAATGAGTGGCGTTATCATTGATAATGACACTATCAACATTGACCAACCTGGAGCGATGTGTAGCACTGTCTTTCACAAAGACTCAGAGCACACAAATAACTCAGCGCACACTACTACCAACATTGCCATGGATGTTGACAGCAAACCAATTGCTGACACACAACAACATCCTGAAGGTCATGATGCTGACAGCCAACAAGATGCTGACAGTAAACAAGATTACACAGACAGAGTCACACGTGAACAGAAACGTGGGCCAAGACCTGTGAGGTTTCTGTGTAACTTTATACAAAGGGGGGTGGCTAAGAAAGCTTACCTGCCTATCACACTGGAAGGTGTCCTTGAGCGTGAAGCCCTCCTGGATGGTAGTGCTGATATAACCATTATGTCGGCCAAGCTGTTCGAGGAGCTGAGGACCGCCGCTAACGGTGTTGACAGGCAAATACCCTTTGAGAAATGTGCTATTAAGCTACAGGGTCTCGCAGAGACGGGAACAACCCTAACAGCTATGGCTATGGTTCACATGAAGATTGGCGAAATGACACTACACCACCCGGTGTACGTGTCTACACTTGACTCATTCCCATTTTTGGTTGGCCAAGATTTTATAAACCGCTTCAACGCGATTATAGATTATGGTCAACAGGAAATGTGGGCAACAGTGAGAAAACCCCTGCCAATAAAAGTGCCTCCTCGTTGTGGTACAGACTGCCTAACCGCAGGTACCGCAGTGGCCACGAGGGACTCCCCAACCGTGGTCACAAGCCCGGTAAGTGAACCTTCAACTACAGGTGAGACAGAAGAGACCCAAAAGTTGGACCAATCTCTGGCCCAACAAGAGAACCTCCTCTGTGAGCTGACACATTCAGCACTCCCTGACCACTACCTACCACAGGTAGTGAAAGGTGTTGAGATCCAAGGATCCCACACCGATGACGCTGTACTGTCCTCTGAGACGGGTAATTCGGCAATCAACCAAGCTTTCAATGAAACCTTGGTTCAAGGGCATCTGAGTCCAGAAGATGACAGTCAACCAAACGCTGACAGTCACTTGGACATCATTGTTGCAGACTACGAGGACCCCTCATCAGACAAGAAGGGGGCAAACTCACATTACCTACCACAGGTAGAGAAAGGTGTGGAGATCCAAGGACCCCACACCGAGGCTGCTGTACTGTCCCCTGGGACAGGTAAATCGGCTATCAGCCAAGCTTTCAATGAAACCTTGGTTCAGGAACATTTGAGTCTAGAACTAATCAGAAATGACATAGTTTTTACAGACTCAAAGAGCCTCTCTTCAGTCGAGAGGTGGGAAGACGCACACAACGACAGTGACCCGTCGCAGTCTGTACAATCAGACACACCAGCGATTGCGCCGACAGTTGTGACACACCTGAATTACACGGAAAGAGGTAAACGTAAGAAGATACGTTGGCCAAAACCTAAACGATTCCTGTGTACCGTCTTCTCTCAGCTGCGCGAACAGCTTAAACTAAACGGTGGCATCCTAACTTGTGCCCATGGACGGACGTCCTCACCTGTGCTCGTGGTCCCCCATGACCAAAGGGGGGTGATGTTAGGCCATGCCAAAGACAAAGATTTGAATGTACACCTCAGAAACACTTTTGCTTTCGCCCAGAAAAACCTGGAAAGATCTGCTGAAGGACGTAAGGCGTACTATGACCAAAAGGCCTCTCACAATGAACTCCAAGTGGGAGACAGAGTCTGGTACTATACGTTCGCCCCAGCAACCGGGAAAGGAGAGTCCGAGACCGGAACTCTCGCCCGCAAACTAATGCCCAGGTGGACTGGACCTCATCTGATAACAGACAAAGTGTCCTCAGTCGTCTACGAAATCAAAATCAGCAAAGGCCGCAAAGAGCCAATTGCTAAATGGGTACATCGAAATCAGATCAAACCTTACAAGGCGTTCAATGACTCCACAAAAGACAAAGATCTCACAAACTCACCGACTTCATGGGATAATAAGGTCGTCCAAACACAAGTTAGTAAATAAACTAATCAGGTTTAAACTACCATATTTCCCACCCTATAAGTCGCATTGTCCAATTTGAACTTAGAAACGCTAAGCCTAAAACCCACAACAAAAAACTAACCTTAACAACCGTTTAAATCCACGAGATTTAATTTGACCTCGGTCATAAAGTTGAGACCTGTTTTTCTTGTGTGTTGCACTTTGGAATCTGACGACAAGAGTGTGTCGAAGCAGTGAAACGTTGTTTCCTTGTTGTTTAGTCATTACTGTTGTCATTAGTTGAGATACTGTTTGGTTCTGAACACTCCCAGCCAAAAAGGTTTTGTATTAACATTGGTTAATGAATGATATGGATTTAACTATGCCAACATGCAGTTCGTTTTGTTAAATCTCAATCGTCAAAGAGTCAATGTAGTTTAAAGTTACTCAAGGTACCATAAACTACACTGGCCTCACAATTTCTAAATTGAACCGATCCGATCGTTTCTATTTTAGATTATCTATTCATTTTGATGAGTCTCGCCATAGACTTCAAAATTGATTAGGAATACCAAATCCTACGTCGTTCGTCTAAAAGACAACAGACATTTAGATCAAACTATATTTCATTTTTCTATTTTAGTTTAACCTAAACTAAGTAATGAATGGAGGAATAGTTTGGAATTAGAGGCCTTCGTTACAGAAGCCCTCCAAAATTCTATAGGTACAGATCCCTATATCTAATTTACAGAATTGATCCACCCCTTAATTGGTAAGTGTAGCTGATCTAAACCATGATAGCTTACATACCAGGTGCATATAGGTAAGGCTTAATGTAAAATCCCAATCATAAGCCCACCTTAAAAAACCACATAATTGCATGACACATAGAACCAGAGTGGCACTGACTGGAAACCAACCAGCCAACAACCTTCGATGTGGGGACCTGCAGCTCCAACGCTTGGTCTTCAACCTTCATCCAAGGGTCGCCTCCTCTGCGTCAATCGAGGGATCCCCTCTACATGCTGATTATGAAAACAATTGTTGCTGATGAAATCACCAACTCTAATCGTGGTGGAATTACTGCTGTGGGATTATCGCTGTGGATTATAAGACTTTGTTTTCCAAAGGATCACAGACTTTGTTTTCCAGGAGTTAACAGACTTTGTTTTCCAAAGGAGTAAAAGCTTTTCGCAATGGGATTACCTCCGAACAGTATGAAATTTCCAAAAACTTTATGGGATTATAATTTTTGATTTTTCTTTTCCACTTGCTGGATTACTTCAAGATCAAAGACAGTTCAAGGTTTCCTTTCGTGTTGGACCCCATCCCCAAGGACTGGCGATGGCTTCCAAAAGGGGGGAGATGTAGTGGACATGACCTTGTCCACTTTTAAGACACCTGTGTACTTTTGAACTGTCCAGTGATGACCTTTACTGACCTCTCAGTGAAGCAAGACATTTACTACAAAATCATTCATTTAGCTATAATCTGATAAATATAGTCACCAAAAGAGACTATTTCTATCTTTGATTTTAGGCTGATGTGATCAAAAGAATAACTTTTGTCATTTTCATGATGTGTGCTTTTAAGCTGTGTTATTCTTTGAGAGTTAAACTGTGTCACTGCTGTGTTAAAGGGAAATATCGGGTCACAGAGACCCGACTGTTTTGTTTAGAAATAAGAAGACAGTTTAATCATGAACAAGGCTCCAGCTTTCTCTGTCTGTTCCCTAAACAAAGCTCTCTCTGCTCTGGCTGACCTTGGGCCTGATAAGGCAAGTCCACTCCTCTCTTTGTTCCTGCTTTTTAAGTTCTTACTGTGCGAGAACGCTTGGAGAGTTTGCTGGGAATTTTAGAAGAAATGTGAACCTTTCCCAAGAGCTGGGTACGTTTTGGTCAAGAGCTAACGACCTGCGTCTTCAACTAAGGACTGATAACAGGCCGTTATGAGTCCACCTCGAACGAGCGTTTGTTATTCCTTCCTGGAATAAATTATCTTGAGCCAAGAAACCACGACTGCCACGACTTTTGCCGATGAAAGCGAGTATCACCGACACCGACAAGGTAAACACGCGTGGAGTCCAGCTTGGACTTGCGGGACCGACGACTCGTCAGTCTAAAGTTGACCACAGCTCTTTACCAGAACCAAGGCGGACGTCTTAAGGTAAAGGAGCAGCTGTTTGCTTGCTGGAGGTGTGATGATATCTTAGCTGGACGCGTACGGAAGAGTGTCATCTGGTTTCATAAATGCAAGATAAACTTCCTCTCTTAACCTCCCAATTCTTCTTAAATCTTTCCTCCTACTTTTTCCCCTCTCAATCTAAGCCGGAAACTATTTTAAGTTTAAAGAGCCCACAGACTAAATATGTTAACATCCAATATTGAAGTCTGTTGTGTTGAATTTAAGTGTGCTGACGTTTTAATTTGAAAGAAAGTGAAATCATGTCAATCAAGTGTAATGGTGTTAATTTAGTTGATTTATTTTAAATAAATGATAGTGTCTCTTTGACATATCAAACTAAGTTAACGTCTTTGTCACTTAATGGCTCTGTTTATTTATCCATCATAAAGATCACAGAAATATTGGGTAAACTGAAAAAGAACAGAATCCGTGAATTTACTATTCAATCTGAATAAGTAGATTAATTAAGGATAAAGAGGTCAGTATTAATATTGACCTCCTCATAATTCTTACACCGCAAAGAGCCAATTGCTAAATGGGTACATCGAAATCAGATCAAACCTTACAAGGCGTTCAATGACTCCACAAAAGACAAAGATCTCACAAACACACCGACTTCATGGGATAATAAGGTCGTCCAAACACAAGTTAGTAAATAAACTAATCAGGTTTAAACTACCATAATTCCCACCCTATAAGTCGCATTGTCCAATTTGAACTTAGAAACGCTAAGCCTAAAACCCACAACAAAAAACTAACCTTAACAACCGTTTAAATCCACGAGATTTAATTTGACCTCGGTCATAAAGTTGAGACCTGTTTTTCTTGTGTGTTGCACTTTGGAATCTGACGACAAGAGTGTGTCGAAGCAGTGAAACGTTGTTTCCTTGTTGTTTAGTCATTACTGTTGTCATTAGTTGAGATATTGTTTTGGTTCTGAACACTCCCAGCCAAAAAGGTTTTGTATTAACATTGGTTAATGAATGATATGGATTTAACTATGCCAACATGCAGTTCGTTTTGTTAAGTCTCAATCGTTGAAGAGTCAATGTAGTTTAAAGTTGCTCAAGGTACAATAAACTACACTGGTCTCACAATTTCTAAATTGAACCGATTCGATCGTTTCTATTCTAGATTGTCTATTCATTTTGATGAGTCTCGCCATAGACTTCAAAATTTATTAGGAATACCAAATCCTACGTCGTTCGTCTAAAAGACAACAGACATTTAGATCAAACTATATTTCATTTTTATTTTAGTTTAACCTAAACTAAGTAATGAATGGAGGAATAGTTTGGAATTAGAGGCCTTCGTTACAGAAGCCCTCCAAAATTTTATAGGTACAAATCCCTATATCTAATTTTACAGAATTGATCCACCCCTTAATTGGTAATTGTAGCTGATCTAAACCATGATAGCTTACATACCAGGTGCATATAGGTAAGGCTTAATGTAAAATCCCAATCATAAGCCCACCTTAAAAAACCACATAATTGCATGACACATAGAACCAGAGTGGCACTGACTGGAAACCAACCAGCCAACAACCTTCGATGTGGGGACCTGCAGCTCCAACGCTTGGTCTTCAACCTTCATCCAAGGGTCGCCTCCTCTGCGTCAATCGAGGGATCCCCTCTACATGCTGATTATGAAAACAATTGTTGCTGATCAATCAACAAAACTAATCGTTGTGGAATTACCGCTGTGGATTATAAGACTTTGTTTCCCAAAGGATCACAGACTTTGTTTGCCAAGAGTTAACAGACTCAGTTTTCCAAGGGATTAAAAGCTTTTCGCAATGGGATTACCTCCGAACAGTATGGAATTTCCAAAAACTTTATGGGATTATAATTTTTGATTTTTCTTTTCCACTTGCTGGATTACTTCAAGATCAAAGACAGTTCAAGGTTTCCTTTCGTGTTGGACCCCATCCCCAAGGACTGGCGATGGCTTCCAAAAGGGGGGAGATGTAGTGGGCATGACCTTGTCCACTTTTAAGACACCTGTGTACTTTTGAACTGTCCAGTGATGACCTTTACTGACCTCTCAGTAAAGCAAGACATTTACTACAAAATCATTCATTAAGCTGTAATCTGATAAATATAGTCACCAAAAGAGACTATTTCTATCTTTGATTTTAGGCTGATGTGATCAAAAGAATAACTTTTGTCATTTTCATGATGTGTGCTTTTAAGCTGTGTTATTCTTTAAGAGTTAAACTGTGTTCACTGCTGTGTTAAAGGGAAATCTCGGGTCACAGAGACCCGACTGTTTTGTTTAGAAATAAGAAGACAGTTTAATCCGTTGTTTTTCATGAACAAGGCTCCAGCTTTCTCTGTCTGTTCCTAAACATTTCCCTCTGCTGCTGGCTGTAACCTTGGGTCCTGATAAGACAAGTGAACTCCTCGACTGGTCCTTCCTTAAGTACTAGTCCTAAGTTTTGCTGACACACTTGGGAGTCGGCAAGAGTCCGAAAGAGTTGCTGGGAACTTCCAAGAGATGTGAACTTTCCCAAGAGCTGGACACGTGTGGTCAAGAGCTAACGACCGGCGTCTTCAGCTAAGGACTGATAACAGGCTGTTATGAGTCTACTTCGAACAAGCGTAAGATCAAGAACTTTGTCTATTCCTTCCTGGAATAAGTTTATCTTGAAGTCAGAGGCCTGAAGCTGACATATTCTCTGATGACCAAGCAAAACCAGGAGACGTTGGAGACGTAAACCAGAACCTTGCTTGAAGGTATCGTACTGGTCCCCACAAGGATCCGTGCATCTGAAAGGCTACAAGGTCACCTCTTACCGGGCGGTCGTCAAAAGGTAAAGAGCTGTTTACAAAACGTACCTGGATTTTAGCAGAAGTCGGAGGAGAAGTGTCACTCTGGTATCATGCTCATGATAATTTCTTCTTAAATCTTTCCTCCTATTTCTTTCCCCTCTCAATCTAAGCTGGAAACTATTTTAAGCTGAAGAGCCCACAGACTAAATATGTTAACATCCAATATTTATGTCTGTTGTGTTAAATTTAAGTGTGCTGACGTATTAATTTGAAAGAAAGTGAAATCATGTCAATCAAGTGTAATGGTGTTAATTTAGTTGATTTATTTTAAATAAATGATAGTGTCTCTTTGACATATCAAACTAAGTTAACGTCTTTGTCACTTAATGGCTCTGTTTATTTATCCATCATAAAGATCACAGAGATATTGGGTAAACTGAAAAAGAACAGAATCCGTGAATTTACTATTCAATCTGAATAAGTAAATTAATTAAGGTAAAGAGGTCAGTATTAATATTGACCTCCTCATAACCCCTTACATATGAATGGGTGGATGGTTGGTATTGTAAAGCGCTTTGGGGCTCCTCACAGGGGCTGGAAAGCGCTATATAAATAAGCTCCATTTACCATTTACCACTTAAGTCAACCTCGACCTGAAATGTACACAAGTGTGTTTTCCACAAGACCATCGAAGCGGCTGGGAAGGTAGCTGTGGTCATGTATAAGAGCAGGAATGTCAGCAAACGGTGATGGAAGATCTTCTTCTTCTACAGAGGACATATCTACAGCTGACAGGTTTGTTGATGTGTCAATGTGGTAGAACTGGTCAGCAGAGGACATTGGTTCAACTGGTAGGGACTCTGTCTCATCCTGTGCGGTCACATTGCCTTTTATGCTTGGTTTAACACCACACCGGGCCATCAGCTTTCTGAAAATGTTCTTGAACTGGCTGGCACTAGGGTTGTTATTCCATCCACCTTAAAATAGACACAAGATATATAACAGTATATTACATATTCACCGATTTTTCAAACAAATAAACAAACCAAATGTATTTTCCTAAAAAAAAGAAAACATGGATCAACAAATTGAAAACAATACAGTTGCTGACAGTTCCGGTCACTTAGTGTTGTGTTAAAAAATAATTATGAATTGTACCAGATGCTCTGATGGAGTTAAAGAGAAGCTCCAAGTGGTCCTGGCTGAACCTGTAGGTCAGGATATATCGCTGCTCATCAAGCAGCACAGGAACCATTGACATCAATGTGTCAATATTGATGATAAATCCCAGGATAGAGAGGAATCTTAATCAAATAAAGCAAATATTGTATAATTACAAACAGGTCCCAAGAAAGAATGAGTTTAGGATCTTAACATTTACTTTTGGGGGTGGCGGTGACTAAACACAAGAGCAGGAACAGAGACATATTTTAATACAGCAAATATATTGTAGCAAGACACCCTGATAAGATAAGAAGTACCATCACCAGAAAAGAGCATCTCATGAACGCGATGCAGACAGAAAAGAACATATTATGAACTCCATGCAGAGAGGTGAGAACAACTGAGGAGATAGCATTAGAGATGCACTAAAACCGGTAAAGTGTAGCTGTTGGTAATAGTTACTTTACTTTGGATCATTACTTATAACTACGGTAGTTTTATACAACTACTGTAATGAAGAATAAAATAAACCCCTATGCCAATATCCATTAACAATAACATTGTGTGGGGTAGAAATGGTTGTAGTGCATCACTAATATAACAATCACTATTCTAAGAAACCTCTTTGTTCGATAAAGGGGTGTGCCATCTTCCAGCTTCAATGAGAGCAAGTAACCCCTGGCCTTTGACAAGAACTCCTCGGTGCTTGTCCAATTCCTATGATCAAGGGGGGCTTTGAACCCTTTGGCTCTGGGATTGCGACTGTTCAAGATGTCAAACAGCGTGTCCATTATCTACACACAAATATCTAAATTAACAGGAAGCACTGAAATCTTCGTCATGACTGGGTATTTCATTCCTCTTCATTTTCTCTGTGGCTGTGCTTTTTAAAATTACATTGCTGAACTTCTTTAAACTTGTAAATCAGAGATGTAGAAGAAGTGAAGGGTGCTTCGGAGGTAGGTATTTATCAAAGTACTTGCATATTCTTGAATTTGAGGATGGCCATAATTATTTAATAGTTCTTGATGCCCAAATTCCAATGTGTCTGTGTTAATGATTTTTATAACAAAAAGCACATATACAGAAATATCTGCAGTTTGATGTGATTATTCAAAACTGGTAAATTGACATTATTGTGAAAACTTTAAGTAAAACCATTTACATGTACATGATAAAATGGGGATGGCACCAGGATTAAAGGGATAAAAGCAATTAATTACTCAATGTGGTGTTAATGTAAGGCCTGGGGGAAAAACTACAGATGGCCACTTGTGATGATGTCATAAAAGGAGCGCCAGGCTCAGGGTGCCAGGTGACGCTGATTGTAAGGCTGATGGCTAAGCTGGAAGCAGGGCGATCTGAAATAAAGAAATCACGTTGACACGTTTTGCCTGAGGACTCTTTCAATAACGCGACATGGTGTCAGGAGTGTTGGAGTCATCGTGAGGGTGCGACGGTGTTTGGCTGCCGGAGACATGGCGGACGACGACGCGCCGAGAGTCGCTTCTGCTGGTCCGTGTGCGACGTTTAGCATCCAGCCGCCGGAGTCTTTCGACTTCACGAAGCCACAGGAGTGGGCCAAGTGGATACGACGATTCGAACGGTTTCGTCTGGCAAGTAATCTGAACTCTAGTTCTGAGGAGAACCAAGTTAACACGCTAATTTATTGCATGGGCGATGAAGCTGATGACGTGCTACGTGGATTAGCGTTGCCAGATGATCAAAGAAACACGTATCGAGGAGTTCGTGATGGGTTTCAAGCTTTCTTCGTTGTTAAGAAGAATGTGATTTATGAGCGTGCCAGATTTAACATGCGCAAACAAGAGGAGCATGAAACTGTTGATGCTTTTGTTACTTCACTGTATGCGCTAGCAGAACATTGCAATTATGGAGCGCTACATGATGAACTGATTCGGGACAGGCTGGTGGTGGGTCTGCAG
>JBBPBX010067280.1:0-19447 GCA_038048925.1 Garcialebias charrua
TAAAATAGTAAAACTAACACTGTCCTGAGTTTTTTGCATAGTGGTATAAGAGTATGAAAATTTACACCAACTCTAAAACTAAAACATTAAACATTTAATGAACATAATACTGTCCTGAGTTTTTGCATACTAGTATAAAAAAAAGAGTATAAAAAGTATAACTAAAATAAACTAAAGGTTTCTAGCATTGACATTTGCAAAGTGGCAAAGCAGCGTATGAGTTAATGTACACAGTATATGTATGAGGTAGTAGTTGATGTTGTTATAGAGGCAAAAAGTGGCATATGCAGTAAGGCACATTGGGCATCCCTAAATAAGACCGTTCAGAGCACATTGTATATGTATCAGCAGTGGTGTAGATATTAGAGTAGTGTAAATGTAAACAGTAGTAATTACATGTAAGCAGTAGTAATAAAAGTAAACAGTATTAATAAATGTAAACAGAGAATGTAAACAGTATTATGATTATAGGCAGTGATGTAATACAAACATTAGTGCAAGTATGAGAAGTAGTGCAAACTGTATGAGCACATGACCGAGAGCTTAGTGAATAAACCGTTTGATGACACAGAGTCCAGTGTTAAAATCTTTGTGTTGTGTGGTAATGTGTGAGAAAGTTTTAGTGTTAAGGCAGTTCAAATGGGAGGGGGGGCAGAGCAGGCAGAGTGTTTAGCATCCTGACTGCCTGATGAACAGAGCTGTCTCTCAGTCTGCTGGTTCGAGCCTGGAGACTCCTCAGTCTCCTCCCTGATGGCAGCAGTCTGAAGCGGCTGTGTAGTGGGTGTGTGGGATCACCTGCCATGCGGTGGGCTTTCCGAGTGAGGCGTTTGCTGTGTAAGTCCTGCAGTGAGGGGAAGGAGGTGCCGACTATCTTCTCAGCTGCTCTCACAATGCGCTGGAGGCTCTTGCGGCAGGATGCAGTACATGCACCAAACCACACAGTGATGCAGCTGGTCAGGACACTTTCTATGGCACCTCTGTAGAAGGTGCTCATGATGGGGGTTGAAGCTCCAGCCCTTTTCAGCTTGCGGAGAAAGTAGAGACGCTGGTGAGCCTTCTTTGCCAGTGCTGCAGTGTTCCTGCTCCAGGACAGGTCCTTTGAGACGTGCACTCCCAGGAACTTGGTGCTGTCTACTCTCTCCACTGCGGTGCTGTTGATGGTCAGAGGGGCATGTTGGGCATCCTTCTTCCTGAAGTCCACAACAATCTCCTTTGTCTTCTCCACGTTGAGAGTGAGATTGTTGTGTCCGCACCACAAGGCCAGGCGGCTCACCTCGTTCCTGTAGTCCGTCTCATCGTTGTTGCTGATGAGACCTACCACTGTTGTGTCGTCCGCAAACTTGATGAAGTGGTTGGAGCTGTATGATGGTGTGCAGTCGTGTGTTAGCAGGGTGAATAGAAGGGGGCTCAGCACACATCCTTGTGGGGCCCCTGTGTTCAATGTGATGGTGCTAGATGTGTTACTCCCGATCCGTACTGTCTGTGGTCTCCCGGTCAGGAAGTCTAGCAGCCAGTTACACATTGAGGTGTTCAGCCCCAGACTGTCCAGTTTAAGGATGAGCTGTTGGGGGATGATGGTGTTGAATGCCGAGCTGAAGTCGATGAACAGCATTCTAACATAGGAGTCCTTCGTGTCCAGATGTGTGAGAGCTGTGTGAAGGGCAGAGGAGATGGCATCGTCGGTTGAGCGATTAGGTCGGTATGCAAATTGGAAGGGATCCAGGGAGTCAGGGAGGACAGATGTGATGCTTTTCATGACTAGCCGTTCAAAGCACTTCATCAGGATGGGGGTGAGTGCTACTGGGCGATAGTCATTGAGGCATGCGGGCGTTGCCTTCTTTGGGACAGGGATGATGGTGGTGGCTTTGAAACAGGTGGGGACGATGGCCTGGCTCAGTGAGATGTTAAAGATGTCCGTGAAGACCGCTGCGAGTTCCCCTGCACAGTCCTTCAGCACACGACCAGGTATGTTGTCAGGACCAGAGGCCTTCCGGGCGTTAATCTTGATGAATGATCGCCTTACGCTGTCTGAGGACAGCGTCAGCACCTGGCCATCAGGAGAGGGGGGGAGTTTATGTGCTGGTGTGCTGTTACTTGCCTCGAACCGAGCAAAGAACTCATTCAGTTCATTCAGCGCAGAGGCTGAGCTGTCACAGGTCTGGGGGGGTGGTTTGTAGTTTGTGATGGTCTGTATTCCCTGCCACAGACTGCGTGTATCCCTGCTGTCCTTGAAACGGTGAGCTATTTTCCCAGAATACTGCCTCTTTGCCTTTCTGATGCCCCGGTCCAGGTTGTTTCTGGCTGCCCTCAGGCCCACCTGATCTCCCGCTTTGAAGGCAGCATTCCTGACTTTCATGAGTCTGTGAACCTCAGCTGTCAGCCATGGCTTCTGGTTAGCCCGAACAGTGATGGTTTTAAGGTTGGTTACATCATCAATGCACTTGGTGATGTATGAACATACAGTGTCTGAGTACTCCTGGAGACATGTGGTGTTGTTTGTGGTAGCAGCTTCTTTGAACATACTCCAATCTGTGGTGTCAAAACAGTCCTGGAGTGCCTCTGAAGACCCCTCTGGCCACACTCGTATCTGTTTGCGGACTGGTTTTGTGACTTTCACCAGTGGCCTGTATGCTGGCTTTAGCATGACACAGATATGGTCCGAAGCACCAATGTGGGGGAGGGGGACAGCTCTGTAGGAATTTTTCATGGTGGTGTAAACCTGGTCCAGGGTGTGGTTTCCTCTTGTTGCAAAGTTTATGTTTCTGTATGTTTTTGGTAATACACTCTTTAAATCTGCATGGTTGAAATCACCAGCCGTGATGAGAAAAGCATCAGGGTGGGCTGTTTGTTGCTCACTGATGTGCAGATATAGTTCATTCAGTGCCTCACCTCTATCTTTGCTGTTGGAGCTTGGAGGGATATATACAGCAACAATCAAAACAGCTGTAAACTCCCTCGGTAAAAAGAACGGTCTGCATTTAATAGTCATGAACTCCACTAAATGTGAGCAGTGTTTGTGGACCACAGCAGCATCACGACACCATGCGTTGTTGATGTAAACACAGAGCCCGCCTCCGCGAGTCTTACCTCCCTTGATGAAAGCTCGGTCCGCTCTGTAGCATGTTAGCTGCTCCAGCTGAATAGCATGGTCCAGAACGTTGTTGTTAAGCCACGTTTCCGTGAATACAAACACACAGCAGTCTCTCACAGTCTTTTGTGTCGTTCGTAGCAGGCGTATATAATCCAATTTGTTGTTCAGGGAGCGCACGTTAGCCAGAACCATGGATGGAATAGCCGGCCTGTGTGGGCTAGCTGCTAGCCTAGCTCTGATACCTCCGCGTTTACCCCGCTTCTGTTTCCTGTCACGCCGCTTGTGGCGTTTCCATGGCGGGCGCGGTGAAGCGTCACGCCGCTTGTGGTACTTCCACGGCGGGCGCGATGAAGGGAAGGTCGGAGCTGGCTTCCAGAGCAGCTCGCAGTCACGAAGCTCACGTAACTCCTCCTCAAGCTCATTTAGCTTCTCCTGGAGTTCGCTGTTTATTCCCAAATGAGCGGTTTTTCCGACATCAAGCAGGAATTCACGGCTATACTTGCGTTCTTGAACACGTAGACAAGACAAAGACGTGCCGGCAAGTTGCGGCGTGCAGGACAAAACAGACGAAAGCACCGTGTTGGGAGAGAGAGAAGCCGCAACGTTTGCACGCGCCGCCATCTTGGAAACAGTCTCATGTACCACATGCAGTGCAAATGACAATAAAGACTCTCTGACTCTCTGACTCTCTGACTCTCTAAGTAGGGAGGCCCAGACTTCCCTCTCCCCAGCCACATGGAGCATCTCCTCTGGGGGAATCCCAAGGCATTCCCAGGCCAGCCGAGAAACATAATCCCTCCAGCGTGTCCTGGGTCGTCCTCTGGGCCTCCTCCCGGTGGGACATGCCCGGAACACCTCACCAGGGAGGCGTCCAGGAGGCATCCTAACCAGATGCCCGAGCCACCTCAACTGGCTCCTCTCAATGTGGAGAAGCAGCGGCTCTACTCTGAGTTCCTCCCGGATGACTGAGCTTCTCACCCTATCTCTAAGGGAGAGTCCAGACACCCTGCGGAGAAAACTCATTTCACCCGCTTGTATCCGAGTTACAGGACTCATGATCTTTAATTGAGACCAGACTTTTTGACACATGGGAGCAGATTTCAGATGTTTCATATTTCATTGTACCCAGACCAGACTCAAGCCAACCTGTGTCAGATGCAGCCTACTACCCAAAAACAAAAGATAATCTTCTTGTGTTTGACAGCAGATATAACGCTGTTTCTTAGAAACTTTCAGTTTAAAAAAAGACCTGACATAACTTGCCTAAAGAGCCAGAAAATTGTCACGAACCCAAAATGACCGGACCAAAATCACCACAAAAGTTTAGACAATTAAATCAAAGTTTTTATTTTCTTTGTTCTGCTCTGATTGGCTCTGGTGTCAATCAGGGACCACTGGCTGGAACGAGTCGTCTCACAGATGGATGGGTTTTCCGAGCGGGGTGAAACTCCAGCTGATCAGGTCCAATGGGGAGAAACTCCAGCTGATCAGGTCCAGCGGGGAGAAACTCCAGCCTCTCCGGTCCACTGCGGGGAGGGGCTGATGCCGGTGAAGGAAAGCAGCCGGCCGCAGCGAGGCGTGACGTAATCCAGCAGATGAAGGAACACACCAGAACGCAGGAGAGCAGATGATCCAAATAGGGGCAGGCGATGAGACGAAGTCAGGCGATCCAGGGTCAGTCACATTAATCCAGCAAACGACAGTCCGAGAGGGAGAAGGCAGAGGCAGGTGTGCAGGCAGGCGAGACGTCAGAACCAGGAAATCAATGAGGCGAGGATACATGAAACAGGAAGAGGGACAGAAACGGGCGCGGGATAACTACTTGCTGTGAACAGTTTTCGACTATCTGGCAAATACCTGGTGTGAGAGTCTGACTTATAAAGGGTGTAGCAGCAGGTGCAGCTGATTTGAAACTAATCAGCGCAGCAGTGAGGAGCGCAGCAGTGAGGACAAACCGGTTCCAAAATGAAGGCAAACCTAAACCCACATACAGACAGGAGACAGGACAAACCGGTTCCAAAATGAAGACAAACCTAAACCCACTTACAGACAGGAGACAGGACAGAATCCAGAAACAACAAGCAGTGTTGTACAGAGTGAGACTAAAATCTAAATCTAACCTAACAGGCGTGAAACGTGACATATCCCCACCTCAAGGGACGCCTCCAGGCGTCCCACCTGGTTGGTCCGGATGGAGCCTGTGAAAGCTAGAGATGAGGGACCTGTCCAAAACATGGCGGGAGGGAACCCAGGACCGCTCCTCCGGGCCATACCCCTCCCAGTCAACCAGGTACTGGAGGCCGCGGCCCCTCCGTCTAGAACGGAGGAGGCGACGGACAGTATAGGCGGGAGACCCGTCGATAAGGCGGGCAGGAGGAGGGGATCGAACAGGGGGGTGAAAACCAGAGGTCACCACAGGCTTGACACAGGAAACATGAAACGTGGGGTGGACACGGAAGGACTTGGGCAGGGAGACACGAACAGAAACGGGGTTGATGATTTTGGAAATGGGAAAAGGACCGATAAAACGGGGGGCAAGCTTACGGGACTGTGCCTTGAGGGGGAGATTCTTGGTGGAGAGCCAGACCTTCTGACCCACCTTGTAGTCGGGTTGAGGGGTCCTGCGGCGGTCGGCTTTTCTAATATAGACCGCCGTAGTTTTGAGCAAGGCCCGTCTGGCTCTCCTCCAGACCCTCTGGCACCTGAGGGCCGCTAGATGGGCAGAAGGGACAGCAGCGTCACGTTCCTGAACAGAAAAGACAGGGGGTTGATAACCGAACACAACGTAAAAGGGGGAAAGACCAGTGGCAGAGGAAGGGAGAGTATTAATGGCATGTTCCACCCAGGGGAGAGCGGAGGACCACTTCTCAGGGTCCTGCTGGCAAAGGAGTCTAAGCTTACCCTCCACCTCCTGGTTAGCCCTCTCAGCCTGGCCGTCAGTCTCAGGATGGAAGCCAGAAGAGAGATTGACGGAAATCCCAAGCAGGCTACAGAACTCCCTCCAGAAGAGAGAGACAAACTGAGGGCCCCTGTCAGAAACAATGTTAAGAGGGAGCCCGTGAAGTCTGTAAACTTCACGGGCCATGATGTGGGCTAAGTCCTTAGAAGACGGTAGTTTCTTAAGGGGTACAAGATGAGTCATCTTGGAGAAACGATCTACAATGGTGAGAATGACCGTGTAGCCTTCTGAGTTGGGGAGACCAGTGACAAAGTCCATACCAATGTGGGACCAGGGACGAGAAGGACAGGGAAGAGGACGAAGAAGTCCAGAGGGGGGACGCCTAGAGGTTTTGGACTGGGAACAGGCGGGACAAGAACGTACAAAGGTATCAACATCCTTGGACAGGGTCTCCCACCAGAACAGGGACCGGACCAAAGCGAGGGTCTTGGTTAGGCCCGGGTGACAGAAGAGACGAGAGCTATGAGCAAACTCCAACACCTTCCTGACCCAATCAGGAGGGACATAAAGACGATCCCTCGGACATTCAGGAGGTGGAGGAAGTGATTGGTTGAGACGTTTCAGGTCAGATTCTAAGCGGGTGGTAGCTAGACGGGTAGACTCTGGGAGGATGTAGTCATTCTCAACCCCAAGGGAAGGAGAGTCGCCCTCAGAAATACGAGACAGAGCGTCTGGTTTAACGTTCTTCTCGCCCGGACGATAGGACAGGGTGAAATTAAACCGGGAGAAAAAAAGTGCCCACCTGGCCTGGCGGGGGTTTAAGCGGCGAGCTGACTGGAGATACTCTAAGTTCTTGTGGTCAGTCCACACTAGGAAAGGAAACCTTGAGCCCTCCAGCCAGTGGCGCCACTCCTCCAGAGCCAATTTGACAGCCAACAGCTCCCGATCGCCTACGTCATAGTTTCGTTCGGCTGACGAGAGACTCCTAGAGAAGAAAGCACAGGGGTGAAGACGGCCCTCTTGGCTACGTTGGCTGAGAACAGCCCCCACCCCTGTACTAGAGGCGTCAACCTCCACAACAAAAGGTTCATCAGGGTTGGGGGCCTGGAGGACGGGAGCGGAAGAAAACAGAGATTTGAGTGTGGAAAAAGCCTCATCGGCGAGTGGAGTCCAAAAGAAACGTGTCTTAGTAGATGTGAGAGCATGAAGGGGTTTGGAGATTTGACTGTAACCCTTGATAAAACGTCTATAAAAGTTAGCAAACCCCAGAAACCGTTGGAGCTGTTTACGGTCTCTGGGGACAGGCCAGTCCAAGACAGCTGTAATCTTGCTTTGGTCCATCTCCATCTTATTGGGAGAAATAACAAAACCCAAGAACGAGGTGGTGGAAACATGAAAATCACACTTCTCAGCTTTGACATAGAGACCATTCTGTAGTAGCCGGGTGAGAACGGCCCGTACCTGTTGTCGGTGTGTGGCAAGATCTTTTGAAAAAATTAAAATGTCATCTAAATAAACAAAAACAAACCGATTAATCATGTCTCTCAGAATGTCATTCACCAAGTTCTGAAACACGGCGGGGGCATTGGTTAGTCCAAAAGGCATGACTAAGTACTCATAATGACCGGTGGGGGTGTTGAAAGCGGTTTTCCACTCATCCCCCTCACGAATGCGAACAAGGTGATATGCATTGCGTAGATCTAACTTTGTGAACAGGTTGGCTCCTTGTAGAAGTTCAAAAGCAGAGTTCATGAGCGGTAGAGGGTATCTGTTCTTAACAGTAATCTTGTTGAGACCTCTGTAATCTATACAAGGACGGAGTGATCCATCCTTTTTGCCAACAAAAAAGAATCCCGCCCCGGCTGGAGAGACAGATGGCCGAATGATGCCCGCCTGGAGGGACTCCCTGATGTAGTCCTTCATAGTTACTTGTTCCGGAGCAGAAAGAGAGTAGAGAGCGCCCCTGGGGGGAGTGGAGCCGGGAAGTAAGTCTATAGGGCAGTCATAAGGACGGTGAGGAGGCAGGGCGGTGGCTCTGGACTTGTTAAACACCTCTTTGAGGTCGTGATATTCGATGGGAACCTTAGAGAGATCAGGATAATAATCCTCAGAAACAGTCACAGAGTCTTTAGACAGCACAGCGTCCACGAGGCAGGAGGACAAACATTCCTCAGACCAGCCTAAAATCTCCCCACCTCTCCAATCAAAATGAGGGTTGTGTTTTTTCAGCCAGGTAGCACCCAATATTATCGGTGAGTTAGGAGAGTTGATTACCAAAAAGTTTATTGTTTCTTTGTGATTACCCCCTACATGTAACGTGACTGGTTCAGTGATCTGAGACGCAGTGTTTAATGGGTGACCATCCAAGGCCACCACAGAATGTTTTTTAGGGGAATTAAGAACCTTAATCCCTGACCTGACTGCAAACCCATAGTCAATGAAGTCAGTATCAGCCCCGGAGTCAATGAACACTTTAATGGAGGTGGGTGACTTACCCGGGACGACGAGGTCTGCACTCAGGGCAAACGGTGAGAGGAGTTCAGACTCTTGAATCCCGCTCAGTGAACATCCCCTCGCGTTCACTGAGCAGGTCCTTTTACCGGACAGGAGGAGGCGACGTGTCCAGCACCACCACAGTAAAAACAGAGGTTATTTTTGCGTCTTCTCTCACGCTCGGCAGGAGTGAGTCGGCTACGGCCCAGTTGCATGGGTTCCTCCGTGGGGAGAGATGCAGGTCTAGAAGGTAGGTTCAGAGCGTGAACAGGCTGCCGGACTTCATCCACAAACTTGGTGATTGGTGGGCGGCGAGAACCTCGATCCCTCGAACGCTCAGCCAAACGAAGGTCCACCCTGGTGGCTAACTCTTCGAGGTCCAGAAGTGACTCAGGGTAACGTTTTAGTGCTAGTCCATCCTTAATGTTGTCATTAAGTCCCCGAAAAAAAGCATCTGTGAGTGCCTCCTCGTTCCAGTGGCTGCCTGCAGCAGTAGAATGAAAGTCAATGATATATTCAGTAACTCGACGGTTACCTTGTGTGATGGAGAAGAGGCGTCTGGCCGCCTCTCGCTCAGGAAGAACGGGATCAAAGACTCTGCACAGTTCCTTGGCAAAATTCTGAAAAACATAGCAAAAACGTGAATCCCGTTGCCATTCGGTGGTTCCCCACCTCTTGGCTTTGCCAGAGAGAAGGGAGATCATGTATGCCACTTTTGACCTCTCAGAGGGAAAACAGGATGGTTGAAGCTGAAAATGGATTTCACACTGGGTGATAAATGGGCGGCATTGGTCGGGTTCACCAGAAAACAGTTCTGGTGGGGTTAACTTGGGCTCCCGGGCTGGTTCTGATGGTGGTCCGACAGCGGCTGAGTCCTGCTGGTGAGGTTGGGGCGCCATCTCCTTTAACATACGAACAATGTCAGTCATACCAGATTCTAATTTAGAAATAGCCCCTTCGACACCAGAGCGCCAGTCTTCAGAAGGTGAGTGGTCCATAATATTGGCCAGATAGTTCTGTCACGAACCCAAAATGACCGGACCAAAATCACCACAAAAGTTTAGACAATTAAATCAAAGTTTTTATTTTCTTTGTTCTGCTCTGATTGGCTCTGGTGTCAATCAGGGACCACTGGCTGGAACGAGTCGTCTCACAGATGGATGGGTTTTCCGAGCGGGGTGAAACTCCAGCTGATCAGGTCCAATGGGGAGAAACTCCAGCTGATCAGGTCCAGCGGGGAGAAACTCCAGCTGATCCGGTCCACTGCGGGGAGGGGCTGATGCCGGTGAAGGAAAGCAGCCGGCCGCAGCGAGGCGTGACGTAATCCAGCAGATGAAGGAACACACCAGAACGCAGGAGAGCAGATGATCCAAATAGGGGCAGGCGATGAGACGAAGTCAGGCGATCCAGGGTCAGTCACATTAATCCAGCAAACGACAGTCCGAGAGGGAGAAGGCAGAGGCAGGTGTGCAGGCAGGCGAGACGTCAGAACCAGGAAATCAATGAGGCGAGGATACATGAAACAGGAAGAGGGACAGAAACGGGCGCGGGATAACTACTTGCTGTGAACAGTTTTCGACTATCTGGCAAATACCTGGTGTGAGAGTCTGACTTATAAAGGGTGTAGCAGCAGGTGCAGCTGATTTGAAACTAATCAGCGCAGCAGTGAGGAGCGCAGCAGTGAGGACAAACCGGTTCCAAAATGAAGGCAAACCTAAACCCACATACAGACAGGAGACAGGACAAACCGGTTCCAAAATGAAGACAAACCTAAACCCACTTACAGACAGGAGACAGGACAGAATCCAGAAACAACAAGCAGTGTTGTACAGAGTGAGACTAAAATCTAAATCTAACCTAACAGGCGTGAAACGTGACAGAAAATATAGTTAGCCAATCAGTGTTTGTGCTCTACAAATGCCTATTCTCCAGAAAAGCCCACTTTTGGTCTGCAGAGAACCCCTTCTCGCACCAGCTGCTGTTTATTGTTGCTGCCCAGGAACCTGGAATATATGGAAAAAGCTGAAACCCTACACCAAGTACTAAAATACATCAATTTATTTAAAAGTTTGGCATGCAAGGCCAAAAAGCATTTCTATATTTGATAACTTTATTTTCTAGTGCATCAATATACAAAAAATTATTCATGCTTATATTAAAAATATAACATTAATTTAGCAAACATTTAAGATTCATTCATTCAACCTTTATTTAGGCAGGTTAATCCCATTGAGCCTCGAGGTCTCATTTACAAGAGAGACCTGTTTTCAACAAAGAATGATGACAACAGCAACAACAAAAGACCACCATAAGAGAGGCATACAGATGTCGAAATGTAGCAAAACAGCTAGATTATAAGGCAAACGTAGAAAACTAAAAACAGGATCATGTCTGCATTGGTTCTTGCCAGGAGTCTAACAGATTCTTAAAGCCTTTTAGAGAGGTCAAGGTCGAGAGCTTGAATGTGCAAATGTGCAGATTTAGGCATTTTCTTAAATAGTTATGGCTTTCACTGTTTTAACGGTTGTGTCCATCAAGAATAAATAGAAGAATAAAAGCATTGTATTGGCAGATAAGTAAAGTATTATTGTGTCCTTATTTTGGCTGAGAGGAAATTACAGGGGTTTGGTTAGTTCATGGCGTTGTACATCAGTACTATGACTGTAAAATGCAATCCATCCTATACTTCTATCTAGATGATGGATGGATAAATATATGTTTTTGTTTCGACCAAAGTGGTGAACAGACTGAGGAAAACACCCAAAGACACTGTGGTGTAGCAAGACTGTCTGGTGTGTTGTCTTAGGGGTAGAAATGAAGAAAACCCTTCACGGTGGTCAGCCGCCTCTCATCTTTCACAGTTTAAACAAAAACAACTTTTGATCTTTGTGTCATAGTGCAGCCAGAGCCTTAACTTTTTAAATCACAAATCTGTGCACGAGGCATCTCACTGAAAATAACCTGTTTCACTGGGGAAGACAAGGCTAATCTTGCTGTAATGATTCATCTTGGACAGGGTGCTATTCCACATACATGGATGAACCACTCTCGTGTATCGTGTGTGTTTGTGTGGACTGTTTTTGTCAGGTCAAGGGCTTTGGTCAACTCAAACACTTCTCTCCTATATTCTTTTTAAAGAGTTTTTGACTTTACCATCTAAAATAAACCACTTGAGTATTTTGTCAGACTCACAGCCATCATAAATCATCTCTGTCTGCCTTTGTTTTCCTCTAACAAGAGTATTATTGACCAAAGTTGACAACCAAAAGTGTATAAGGGCTGGCATCTATTCCTCTTTCAAGGAACACCTGGTATCTTCCAAGCCGTGGTGACTATCGGCCTTCTGTACTGCCAACAGTGATTCATTATCCCCAGTGCATGTGTGCACCAAGCACAAAAGAACTATATCCACCCTGAGGATGGATTCACACCAATGTAGCATTAAGCTAAAGTTTATTTATTTTCTATAGGTGCTTCTTTGTGTGCTCTCAAGCCATTAGCATGAAAGTACTTGGCCCGGGCTATAATGCAGTTTGTCTGAGTGAGTGTGCACTGTGATGCACTTGAAGATGTCTAAAAATAAATCCAAGTGGTACTGATCTCAACTTCATCTTTTTTATTGTGACAGCCCAGAATTACTTAAAGACCATGTAAAGTAAAATTAAATGTGTGTTTTGAGTTTGTCACATGGCATAAATATGTGTTATTAATCACCCATATGAATCTGACTGATTAAAAACATTGTTTACCTTATAAAATTAAGTCTCAAAAATAATGAAAAAACATAATTGTGCCCTGGTCTGAAACGCTGGGGGCGTGTCAGCGCATGGGCGTGGTTTCAGCGCAGTACTGCGCCTGAGTCCTGCACCCTGAAGATGTTCGTGAAGGCTGGAGTTCTCCAGCCCTACTCATTTGAACCTCCAGAGCCAGACTCAGACTCTGAGTCAGACAGTGACCACTGTGACGGTCGGCATCGTTCTTCACAGCCTGAGCTGTGTGTGGAGAGGCAGACAGGTGCAGCAGAGATCCAGTAAACCTGCACTGCGGTAAAGTTAGTTTCACGTTGGAAGTTGGATATTCGAGCTCTGTGGCTTCAGGGGTGCGTTGCTCTCGTCAGTCCGCTTCATGGAGTCTGATTTCGGGCAGCTGCGCTGAGTCTGCCCCTTCTCAGAGACGTCATGGTTCGCTTAGGGACCGTCTGAGAAGGGGCAGACTCAGTGCAGCTGCCCGAAATTAGACTCCATGAAGCGGACTGACGAGAGCAACGCACCCCTGAAGCCACGGAGCTCGAATATCCAACTTCCAACGTGAAACTAACTTTACCGCAGTTAAACCTGCTCTGTTTTTATCTGAGTTCTGGCTGTAACAGCAGCTCCTTTTTCCAAGAGTTACGCTGTTTTTAGTGCACAAACAACTCTGGTTTTGTTTTTAAAGTTGAGGACACAACTATAATTCATAACTCCGCTGTTATGTGTTTAATAATAAGCGCTATTTTAGAAGATGAGCGGACTCGCTGCACCCGGTCCGACCCGGTCACATCGCATGCGGGGTCTGTGTTGGTGATTAAAATATAGAGTAATCACGTTGATAACTAAGTATGCAATGGACCTGTCGCATTTTCTTAGCAAAAAAGGAGCTATAGCTATTGCTATCTGATGCTATCTGCGATTCGCGAGTGAACGGCTCCACCGAGGCGAATAACTAATTTATACGGCTGGAGCTGCAGGGGGTGGGGCTATACTTAAGAAGACCGCGTGACGAAACGCGGTCACATTTAAAACACGCCTAAAAAATCCTGAAACAGACATATCTTTATACACAGTTTGATCTATAACTCCAAAATTAATTGAGCTACAATTTTGAGACTTTTTACTCATTTACAAGATTACAATTATGACATTTATAATGTTTATTGAAGAAAATATTGAAATTCACTTTACACGGTCTTTAAGTTTTTTGATTATACCAGACATTATCACAGAAATGAAAAAGAGAGAAAAATTTGTCTGTTTTTCAGAAATAAATCATTAAAGTTACTGAATTGCTCCTCTTGATGGTGCATGCAATTTTTTTTTTCATTGCCTGGTTTTTCTTGAAATATCTGCATGAATTTAGATTGACCTTTTAGTGCCCTTTCTCCTTGAGCAGTAGGCAGTCGTGTGTTTGCCTGTGCCTGTGTGTGCGTGCATTTTGTCTTGCTTGTAGCTTAAGCAAAATATCTCATAAACCACTGAGAATATTTAAAGGGCATTCTCAGAAAGTAATAATTGAATATACCGGTACATCTACTCAATTAACTTTTAGAGTTAAACCAATTCAAGATGGCTGCCACACCTAATCATCCTTAGACAAAAATAGTTTACCTCATATCATTTTAGAAATGTTTTGCTAACATTTGGTGTAAGTAATTCACAATGCATACTCTAAGCACCACACATTGCACGTCTTTTCATAAAACTTTGGCATTCAATTTTAGAATCAACACTGTCTTCCTGTTAGCAAATTATTTTATGAATTACTGGAAATGTTTCATAACCACACATAAGCTATTAATTAGACTGATTATCTTTTGGAATCAACCCAATCTAGATGACCATCCATCCATCCATCCATCCATCCATCCATCCATCTTCTTCCGCTTATCCGGGGTCGGGTCGCGGGGGTAGCAGCCTAAGTAGGGAGGCCCAGACTTCCCTCTCCCCAGCCACTTGGAGCAGCTCCTCCGGGGGAATCCCAAGGCGTTCCCAGGCCAGCCGAGAAACATAGTCCCTCCAGCGCGTCCTGGGTCTTCCTCTGGGTCTCCTCCCGGTGGGACATGCCCGGAACACCTCACCAGGGAGGCGTCCAGGAGGCATCCTAACCAGATGCCCGAGCCACCTCAACTGGCTCCTCTCGATGTGGAGAAGCAGCGGCTCTACTCCGAGTCCCTCCCGGATGACTGAGCTTCTCACCCTATCTCTAAGGGAGAGTCCAGACACCCTGCGGAGAAAACTCATTTCAGCCGCTTGTATCCGAGATCTTGTTCTTTCGGTCACAACCCAAAGCTCATGACCATAGATGAGGGTGGGAACGTAGATCGATCGGTAAATTGAGAGCTTTGCCTTTCGACTCAGCTCTCTCTTCACCACGACAGACCGGTACAGCGCCCGCTTCACTGCGGACGCTGCACCTATCCGCCTATCGATCTCACGCTCCAGTTTTCCCTCATTCGTGAACAAGATCCCGAGATACTTAAACTCCTCCACTTGGGGCAGGACCTCCTCCCCGACCCGGAGAGGGCATGCTACCCTTTTCCGGCTCAAGACCATGGCCTCGGATTTGGAGGAACTGATCCTCATCCCGGCCGCATCACACTCGGCTGCAAACCGCTCCAGTGAAAGTTGTAAATCACGAACTGATGAAGCCAGTAGGACCACATCATCTGCAAAAAACAGAGAAGCGATTCTAAGGTCACCAAAACGGATCCTCTCAACACCTTGGCTGCGCCTAGAAATTCTGTCCATAAAAGTTATGAACAGAATCGGTGACAAAGGGCAACCTTGGCGGAGTCCAACTCTCACCGGAAACGAGCCTGACTTACTGCCGGCAATGCGGACCAAGCTCTGACACCGGTCGTACAGGGACCTAACAGCCCTTATCAAAGGGCCTGGTACCCCATACTCCCGGAGTACCCCCACAGAACCCCCCGAGGGACGCGGTCGAATGCCTTCTCCAAGTCCACAAAGCACATGTAAACTGGTTGGGCAAACTCCCACGCACCCTCCAGGACCCTGTTGAGGGTGTAGAGCTGGTCCAGTGTTCCACGACCAGGACGAAAACCACACTGCTCCTCCTGAATCCGAGGTTCGACTATCCGACGGACCCTCCTCTCCAGAACCCCTGAATAGACCTTACCAGGGAGGCTTAAGAGTGTGATCCCCCTATAGTTGGAACACACCCTACGGTCCCCCTTTTTGAATAGGGGAACCACCACCCCAGTCTGCCAATCCAAGGGAACTGCCCCCGATGTCCACGCGATATTGCAGAGTCGCGTAAGCCAACACAACCCTACAACATCCAGAGCCCTAAGGAACTCCGGGCGAATCTCATCCACCCCCGGAGCCTTGCCACCGCGGAGCTTTTTAACCACCTCGGCGACCTCAGCACCAGAGATCGGAGAACCCGACCCAAAGTCCCCAGGCTCCGCTTCCTCAGTGGAAGACGTGCCAGTAGGATTGAGGAGGTCTTCGAAGTATTCCGCCCACCGACTCACAACATCCCGAGTTGAGGTCAGCAGCACGCCACCCCCACCATAAATGGTGTTGGTCACGTACCTCTTTCCCCCCCTGAGACGCCGCAGCTAATTAGCTTTAGTTAATTCAAAAACAGTTGTAACTTAATCAAATGTCCCTGGATTGAGCTGAAACGTGGTGTGGTAGTAGATGATTGGTGCGCTCAACACATTTTTCAAGCACTAACAGATTTATAAATTATGTGTGAGTTTGTGCTTAAAAATACTTTCAAAATGTAACCAAATATTTAACCAAACAGGCAATAACTCTGCCATCTATCATCAGTCCTCTTACAACTTACACTACTATGTCCACCTTATTCCTGGGAGGGTTACTGTAGAAATTATTATGGGACTTACTTCCGGTTCATACCGGAAGTAGAAGTTCTGCACTGGCTAATTCGTAGTTTACTTGCTAATCTGTACGCATCGTTGAAGTTAGATCTGTTTTCAGTTATTTTGGGCTATTTTATAGTAGTAAAAACTAAATATTGTCACGAAGATGTCCTTGCGGAGCTCGGGTACCTGTTGTGCTGTTCGTGGCTGTACGAATAATCAGACAAAGCTGAAATTGGGGCTGCAACAAGTGTGCATTGAACATGCTCCGAAAACAAAAAGGGAATGTTCCTGTGATAAGCGGTACTGTTTTCATCGCCTACCAAGAGATGACGAAACAAAGAGAGGCTTAAAACTTTAAACTTGAAAAGACCACCCAAAACGTTGTACGTGCTCATTTTGTGGACAAAAAGCCAACCGAAGAAAACCTGCATCCTTCTTTGTGGCTGGGCTACGACAAACCACCTGAAAAAAGCTGTTGTATCCTCCAGAGGATCAACAGCAGTGACACGAGAACACCAGGTACGATTTCAGAGACAGCTTTTAGTTTTATGATTTTATGTAGTCAGTGATTAAATTATACTAATATTTTCGTTCATAACTGGCAAATAAACACACGCACCTATATATTTATGGTGTGTGTGCGTTTATTTATATATATATATATATATATATATATATATATATAATATTATATATATATATATAATATAGGTGTGTGTGTGTTCATAAATGAACCCTAATGTTTGTATACTGTACTTTTACTTTCAGATGGGCTTGACAAGAGTGTGGAGCTGTGCTCAACACCACCAACAACCTCTTGTGATGCCCAAAGACAGTGGTCATGCCCAGGGATGGAGGACCACTCCTATTCCAAAGGGCCCACAGTCACATGCAGCATGAGTGCATCATCCCTAGCAATACCGGATTCTGCTGCAGACAGTATTTTGCAGACTGATGAAGACTCTCTTTTGTACACAGGGATCCCACTCGCTGAGTTTCATATACTTGTGTCTTGCCTTATGCCATTTGCTCCTGCTTCCTCAACAATGCCTGTGGTGGACCAAATTCTAATTACTTTGATGAAGCTAAGACAGAACTTTGTCATGGCTGATTTAGCACGGCGGTTCAAAATCTCACAGGGTCAGGTCAGTAAGACTGTTGGAATGTGGATTGACATAATGTCAGAACAAACCAAGGACCTTATTCTTTGGTTGCCCCGTGAAACAATTAAAGCAACATTGCCAACAGCTTTTAAAGAACACTTTTCAAACACAACCTGTGTCATTGACTGCACAGAGACAGTTTTGCAGAAAGCTAAAAACTTGGACTCCAGAAGTGAGTCATACAGTCACTACTATGCAAATAACACTGTGAAATATTTATTAGCTGTTTCTCCCTCCGGAATAATCATGTTTATTTCAGATGCTTATGGTGGTAAATGCAGTGACAGGTATATAACACAGAACTCTGGGTTTCTGGACTATCTGCGTGCTGGAGATGAGGTGATGATCGTGGTTTCACAGTGAGGGACCTGCTGGAAGAGCGTGGTGTCAATCTAATCATTCCAGCGTTCACACGCAAAGGATGCCAGCTGACCAACGAGGAGGTGACTCGCACACGCCGCATTGCTCATGCACGCATTCATGTTGAGCGAGCAATAAGGCGCCTGAAGGTGTACAAGATTCTCTCTCAGACAGTGCCAATTAACTTGGTGCCTAAAATTGACAAAATCCTCAAGATCTGTGCCGGTTTAGTGAACTTAAGAGCTGAGTTTATTTCAAGTGAGAAGTGAGAAAACATTAAATGTAAAAAAAATTCTCAAACATGTTCTGCTGTACTTGCTATAAACGTTGTAACACAACTCTTAACATGTTTTTTAAAGGATGCAACGTTAACTATATTACATTAGAAAAGTATTTGCCAAAATTATTCATTTGTTATGTACAATAGTTGACTGTTAACCTTCTTACAAGGTTAGTTTTTTGTGCAATACAGTATATCAGCTAATTTTGGATTAAACTATTGTTTCTATCTAAATGTCACTTTTTTCATTATCAGGTATTTAAAGATCGTTTCCTGTCTATTTCATTTTTTTTCCGTTTACTGTATTTTTAAGAGATCCAGGTATTTTGGGCAGAGATGGATTTTCTTTGCAACAAATTCATCTACTAATGTTGGAAGCATGTGTGAAAAGTAAAAGTTCTCAAGGTGCTTCATTTGTGAATCAGTAGTCTTTGTCAAAAGAAATGTCAAGCTCCAGGTGCTCAGTTGGTGTCCAGATAACCATCTTTCAGCTCTCCAGTCCAAGGCACATCATTGTCAGCTGGACCTGGACAAATTAATGTAGAATGACTTAGATCATTTAAATGAAGCTTACAAAGTAACTCTCACATTAGTTAATACTGATAATATTTAACCACCTGGAGTTAGTACGGTATCCATTTTGCCCGTTGGGAAGAATGAGATGCCTTCCATCTTCTAAGCATCTGATGTCACCATTTGGACGTGAAAAAAATTCTGCAAGGGACATGGCGCTCTTTAGGGGACATTTGATCTCTAGGAGCTGTGCTGAGTCCAAAACTCCATCTGGGCTTGCCCAAACCAGGGATGGTCAGGGCACACCACCAGGCCTCTCCGCTCCACAGTGTGTCCTTCAGCCTCTAATAACTGTATTGCTTTTTCCTCATTTTCTTTTCCATATTTAGTGGCTGTGTTTCCAGTGAAGGTGGGGTGCAAGTGTTCTTTAAGGAACTTCTGTGGTTAGTACCACTCCGTTTGGGTACTCTTTTCACAGTACTCGCAGTCAGTCGCAGTTTCCTTAAATTGTGCCATAGCTGTGAAGCACTCTGTACCTGGGTGTCTTGGGTCAACTTCTCCATCTGTGCTGGGCTTAGCTAAACATATGTTACATAAAAATATTGACACTTCTTACAGGTCAGTGTTGTGCTGTGCTGTGTGTGAGGCAACTGTAGATCACATTGGCTTTGAGAGGATTCTCCATCATCTACATTTACTCTGTAGCACCGGGACAGAAGACTGTTTGTCTGCAGCTGAAATAGTGGGGCCATCACAGAAGAACTGACATAACTTTAAATTCTTCATAATCCTTAAAAAGTTTGGGTGTGCTCACTGAAGCAGATGAAATCGTAGGATCTAATGCTGATGTGCCTTCATGAATCCGGTCTGCTTTGTGACGTCTAAAGTGTATTTGCTTCATCCTTTTTAGCTCCACATTCTTTCTTGTGCCTTCATTCCACTTTCTCTGTACATCAGTGCATGATGTACCAGTCTTTCACTGTCTGACTGCATTCTCAACCTGAATTAAAAATTAAGTTGAAAATTATTTTTTTGCAAA